>PVHP010013799.1:0-40306 GCA_004024765.1 Zapus hudsonius | reverse complement strand
CTCCCTTCCTTCCTTCCTTCCTTCCTGCCTTCCTTCCTTCCTTCCTTCCTTCCTTCCTTCCTCCCTTCCTTCCTTCCTTCCTTCCTTCCTTCCTTCCTTCCTTCCTTCCTTCCTTCCTTCCTTTCCTCCCTCCCTCCCTATCTGCCTCTTTCTCAAATAAATGAATAAAATGTTTTAAAAAGGAGAGGATTATGTTCATTGTTGTGCTTTCATGAGTATTTTCTGGGTGACTGCTAATGTGTCAGACACTGAAGGCTCTGTAAGTGACACCAAGGAGCTTGGCAGTTGCGGTCTAAAGTGGTCACAGGAACTGAAGGGAAGGCGTCCGGGTTCTGCTCTTACCTTGCAGCTCATGGGCCATTGGTACAGATTAGTTTTTCTTGACCCAGCTTTTTCTAATTTATATCCTCAAATTGGTTTTAGGTTTTACTTCCCAACCCTGAAAAATGAGGCCATCAAGAGAGGCTTTCATGTACACCTTCTTTGCATAGGTGCAGAGGTTACCTTCTTCGATGAGCCTCAGGATGCTAGCTAGCCTGGAGACCAGTCTCTAGGGACACCTAAGGAACATTAGTAATGTTGCTTTCTTCTTTCCACAGTATGATTTTAGCTTTGATAAATGACTGAAGCTGGAGAAGCCTGCACTACACCGCGCACTGAAGAGCCAGAGACTACTTAAATCATCCTTAGAGCCGTGACCATAGCAGTATATATTTTGGTCTTTGAACAAAAAAAAAAAACAAAAAACTATTTTTGCTGTGTTTTTACCATATAAAGTATTTAAAAACATTGAGTTTTTGTAGCTTTCTGGTTCTCAACTTTAGTTTGAACCCCAACTCATGAAGGTGTTTTGTATCATCTGTTTGTGAAGGTGGCTGTTTGTGTGTAGCGGTAGGAATGTGTGCCAGCCTTGCATGCCAAAGAAACAAAGGACAACCTAAAAGAGAGCCTAGTAGAAGAGCTGAGCTGCCCTGATGTTTGATGAAAAGCCAGAGCACAGAGCTGGACAAAAGAAGAAAGTCACGTACCTTCCCTACCTGTGTTATGGCAGTTTCCTCTTACTGTGGCTTGAGGAGTTATGGGACTGTCAGCTAGTCTTTCAACAAGAATGTTAACAGAAAATGACATTTCCAAAAAAATATATTTCTTTGTAGGATTTGTGAAACCTTACAAGCCATTTTCCCAGGTGTAATGTAATTTTTGCTTATAGAAAGGAAAAATAAATTTTAATGTCATGATTTTACCAAGAGGTTTCATTTAAAAGCTAGTGCTTCCACCATGGCTTCCAGATCTACACAGTCTCCTTGGGTCTGGCTGGGCCTTTATTTTTGCAATATAATTCTTCAGCTGTTTTTGACGTTTTAGTGGATTTGTAGAGGCTCATCAGATTAGAATCAGAAGCTCGGTCACTTTCAGTGAAACAGCCTGCTAGTCCTCGCTTGGTGCCAGGATCACCTGCAGCCCTTGCCCTTCTGCACCGACCACTGTGATTGGGAGACAGTACAAGCCACTGCGTGCACACAGCAGTTCCTTGGAGCTGTGTGTAAACTGCTTTCCAGGAGGGCAGCTGTGTCACCATGCACCTTTGCATGTACAGTGAGTCCTCATTCGCACTGTAATGCCGCTGTCCCAAGCACCGGCATGGAAGCAAAATAAAACTGTTTTATGGCAAGGTCCAAAGGGATAATTCACTTTGGCACAACAGAACTAGATGGCTGGACAGGGTGTGTGGATCCCAAAAGATTAAATATGTCTTTTTGGCCCTGGATTGGTAGAAGCAAGAGAGCCGCACAGCTAGAGTCCATGTCAGATGAACCAGTTTCAGGATGGAGGCAATGCCCTAGCCACACAGAAGAGTGGATGGCATGGGAAAGAAGGAAACTTGGTTTACTGGGCCTCTGAGGTCACAGAGTCTCCTTGGTAGTCTTATGTTTCTACCAGGCAGAGCCAAGAAGTTGTGAGAGAAGGTACTTGGCTTCTATCTTTTTTCCTTTTTCCTCTGTGGCATCTTCTGCTTCAAAACTACATATCCTCCAACCTCAGTGCCTCTTTGTTCTGTTCAAGCTTTGCAAGCAGTGAAGCTGTTGGAGCATGCAAATCCTCAACCAAGACAGGCTGCCTACCGTAAGTAGTTCCAAGGTGGTAGAGGATTGTTTTTTTAAAATATTTTATTCATTCATTTTCTAGCAGAGAGATATATATATATATATATATATATATAGAGAGAGAGAGAGAGAGAGAGAGAGAGAGAGAGAGAGAGAGAGAGAGAGAGAACACCAGGGCCACCACCTTGTGGGTCTGGCATATGTGGGTACTGGGGAATTGAACCTGGGCCTTAGGCACTGGAGGCAAGTGCCTTAACTGCTGAGCCATCTCTCCAGCCCGGTAGAGGATTTTATTTTTTTCTTTTTTTCCCCCATATTGACCTGGAATTCACTATGTAGTCTCAGGGTGGCCTTGAACTCACGGTGATCCTACATCTGCCTCCCAAGTGCTGGGATTAAAATTGTTAAAGGTTACAATGCTTTTTGTTCATAGAGGCTTAGAGATCACGTGTTCAGATATTTTCATTTTAAAGTATGGAGAGCCAAGGTCTAGAGGTTGCCGGAATCCTCAAAGGATGAGCGTCTGGAATGGTGTTGAATCCATTGTTGTCCTGTCCCTCTGTAAAGATTCCAGTATTCAGATTCTGGCCAGTGCAGACTACTGTGAGATGATCCTGTGTGCTTTCTCCTTCCATCATTTCTGTGATAGCAGAAGCTATTACTAGTTTGTATCCTTGGCTGAGGGAGCCTGGAAAGCAAGATCCAAGATGCAGCTCTACTCATACCTACCCTTTTTATGCATACCACTCAGGACCATGGACTCAGGACCTTAAGGCTTCCCCTAACCTGGTCTGATGGCAGAGCTGGTATCTGATAAAGTGTCCTGCACTCACCAAGGGATATGGTATCATTTCTATGCTGCTGATCTCTCCTGCTAGATCATGCGCTCCTGGAGGGCAGAGTCTTCTTCCTTCCTCTTCTGACACCTAACACAGAACCAAGTGGTGGCTAAGTAGCAAGTACATCTGATTGTGTTCTTTGGCTTTTCCAGCAGGAAACCTAACTGATGAAGTTGAAGTGAGAAAGGAAGAAGCATGCAGCATCATAATCAGAGCCTACCATTCTTGTCCAAAGCAGTTGACATTACATTACTAAAACCTTCTGGGCTTAGAACTGCTGTATTTGGTCCACTTGAGGCTATTGAAATCAGCTGTCCCTACAGAGTATAGTTTGCCAGGAGTAGTTTTGAAATATGTACTAGGTATAATTGCTTATTTCCCCAAATCTAGATTAATTTCTTTGAATAATGTAGAAATAGGCAAGTGTTCTAGCATGAACAAGTTCAGCACCACAGAAAAGGGGGGAAAACAATTTGAAATTGTCACCTAGGTCTCAGCAACTGGAACTTTTTCAGGTAGGGTCTCACTGTAGCCCAGGCTAATCTGGAACTCACTATGTAGTCCCTGGCTGGTTTTGAACACATGGCCATCCTACCTCTGCCTCCCCAGTGCTGGAATTAAAGGCATGCACTACCACACCCAATTCTTTTTTTTTTTTTTTTTCTAAATTAAAACAGGATCTCGGGTTGGGGATTTAGCTCAGTGGATGAGCGCTTGCCTAGCAAGTGCAAGGCCCTGGGTTTGGTCCATAGCACCACCAAAAAAAAAAAAAAAAAAAAAAGACAGGATCTCATATCCTAGATTAGCATGGTTGAGTTTCTGGTTCTCCTTCCACCGCAGGTACTGGAATCACACGCAAGCACTACCACGCCTGTTTGAACCCAGGGCAAGCACTCTACCAACTGAGCTACAGCCCCAGCCCAGTTTTTGTCCTTTATACCAAATCCACAGCTTTGCTATGTGGAATGTATAACAGATGGAAACACTTTTTGAAAATGTATTTTATTTACAAGCAGAGAGAGAGAGAAAGAGAGCATGGGGTGCCAGGGCCTCTAGCCACTGCAAACTTTGTGCATTTGGCTTCTATAGTAAGTGCTGAAGAATCGAACTCAGGTCCTTAGGATTTGTAGACAAGCACCCTAACCACTGAGCCATCTCTTCAGCCCCAGAAATACTTCTGATGCAGTGAAACTTAAAGCTGTTCAAAGAATAATTGTTTTTTTTTGAGGGGTTGTCAGTGAAACCTTTGGATTTGAGTCACTTTTCATAAGTTTTAAAAGGAAGAAGACCAGTTCTTGCTAAGGGTCATTCAAACTTAGCTGCAGTTCTCACAGTAATAAACAAAAAGTTCAGTTGGTATTATACTGGAGTTGCTCTTTAAATAAAGGTCTTTGGCAAAGGCTGCTTTACTTTCACTTGCCTGTTCTGAGGCTGGGTAGGGGATGAGGAGCAGCCAGCGGGGAGCTCTGAGCCTCTGCTCTGCACCACCCAAGTAGAGTCATCTTGGTTTCATTAAACAGTAGAACCTGGTCAAACTGCAAATCTCTGTAACAAATAACTTAAAAGCTGGATGTTGACTAACTGCCAACCAAAGCGGGCCATTGAAATCTTTTTTTTCCAATTCTTAAAATGTTTATTTGCAAGCAGAAGAGATAAGAGGAGAGAAAGAGAAAGAGAGAGAGAGACAGAGAGAGAGACAATGAGAATGGGCATGCCAGGGCCACTAGCCAATACAAATGAACTCCAGATGCATGGGCCACTTTGTGTATCTGGCTTTATGTGGTACTTGAAACATCTTTTAAAGAAATACACTTTTGGGGCTCAGTGGTTAAGGTGCTTGCCTGCAAAACCTAACAACCTGTGTTTGATTTCCCCAGTACCCACATTAAGCCAGATGCACAAAGTGGTGCATGCATCTGGAGTTCTGCAGTGGCTGGAGGCCCTGGTGTGCCCATTCTCTGTCGCTCTTCTATCTCTCTGCTTACAAATATTTCATTTATTTATTTTTAAGGAGAGAGACACAGAGAGAATAGAGACAGGCAGAGACAGAGAGAATGGGTACTCCAGGGCCTCCAGCCACTGCAAACAAACTCCAGATGCATGTGCCACTTTATACATCTGGCTTTATGTGGGTACTGGGGAATCGAACCCAGGTCATTAGGCTTTGCAGGCAAGTGCCTTAACTCCTGAGCCATCTCTCCAGCAAACATTTTTTATTTTATTTATTCATTTTCAAGCAGAGAGAGGGAGAGAGCACCAGAGCCACCACCTTGTGGGTCTGGCTTACGTGGGTCCTGGGGAATTGAACCAGGGGCCTTAGGCACTGGAGGCAAGTGCCTTAATCGCTGAGCCATCTCTCCAGCCCTGCTTACAAATAAATAAAAGTATTTTTTAAAAAAGAAATGCACTTGGGCTGAAGAGATGGCTTAGCGGCTAAGGCATTTGCCTGCAATGCAGAAGGACCAGAGTTCAATTCCCCAGTGCCCATATACAGCCAGATGCATTAGAGGGCGCATGTGTCTGGAGTTCATTTGCAGTGGCTTGGAGGCCCTGGTGTGCCTATATTCTCTGTTTGCCTCTCTCTCTCTCTCTCTCTCTCTCTCTCTCTCTCTCTCTCTCTCTCTCTCTCTCTCTCTCAAATAAATAAATAAATAACATATTAAAAAAAAAGAAATGCACTTATACAAAACTAAAAGAACAAAAAATCCTGGTGTGGTGGATGTCTGTAATCTCAGCATTCGAGAGGCTGAGACATCCCAGTGGCGCACGCCATTAATCCCAGCACAGCTAGAGTGAGACCCTACCACAAAAATAAATAAATAAATAAATAAATAAAAAGCCGAGCCAGGAAAATTGCTGAAGTTCAAGATCTTCCCAGGCTTCACGGCAAGCAAGCATCAGACAAGCCAGGACTACGTGTCAAGATGCATGTCGTCAACAACCCAGAAAGGCCAAGCACTCAACTCCTGGCATGTCGGGTATTGGAAAGGCATGGTGGGTTTTGTCTGTTTTGATGCTGGGGATTGAACTATTACCACCTCTCTCCTGCCATCTCTTCCTCCTGGCCAGGTCTGTTTACACTTGGTACAAGAGGCTGGCACTTGAATGGGGGAATCCTTCCTTTGTCCACTCTCCCCAGAAGGAGAGGACACAACACGAATCCAGCTATGGGAAACTCCTTCCAGAGCCTGAGGTCTTAGAACCCCATGTGACCAGGGTTTGCCTGTTCCGCTGATGAGATTCGGAGTTGAATCTCCAGGATCCATAGAGGGCAACACATTTGCTGACACAGTTGTCAAGTACTAGAGGCACGTGAACAAGGTGTGATGGCACGTGCCTATAATCCCAGTACTTGGGAGGTAAAGGAAGAAATTTGAGAACAGCCAGATGCACTTTACCCCCAAATTTCCTTTTTTTTTTTTCGTGCTAGAAACTGGATTGAGGGCCTTATACATGCCAGGCAGGTGCTAAATCATACCCAGCCCCCTGCGGATTAACTCTGAGGAAAAGTGATGACTCTAGCCATGATTGTGAGTTAGTGATTTCCATTGACCAGCTGCAGTAACCAGTTTTTACCCATAATCTACCACCTTCCCTTATGAGTTAGCACCTACCTGGCATGTATAAGGCCTTTTTGTTTTGCTTTGCTCTGTAGCCCAGGCTAGTCTCAAACTCGCTGCTTCTCCTAAACCGTAAGTGGGAATTTCTCGGTATTAAATACCCCACTGATTCTCATCCTTCCCCTGATGGCTCCCAAGTTCTGCAGTTGGTTGGTTCACATGGAGACTCAAACAGTTTATACATTCTATTTGGTTTAATGTCCATTGAGCTTTTAGGTTTTTTTCCCCCTGTAGTTTAAGAAGCTGGATCCGTCAGCATAGAAATCAAGCTCTCTGTTGTGTAGACTCCAAAAGCTTCTTTCTAGATCTTGCTGCTTTATCCTCTTCAGTAGTAATTTTTAAGTCACTCTAGAAAAACCTGTTTTTCCTGAATGCAGTCTCACACAGTACAGTGCATTGCTATCTGCTAAGATACTATTAGCTGCCTTTATAGATGAGGGGACAAAGTTTTGACATAACAAATGACATTCACCCATGATTTTTAAAATATATTTTTGAGAGAGAGAATGGGTGCACCAGAGCAAGCAAACTCCAGATGCATGCACCACTTTGTGCGTCTGGCTCTACATGGGTACTAGGGAATGGGGGCCAGTAGGCTCTGAAAGTAACCACCTTTTACTGCTGAGCCATCTCCTCAGCTTTCACCCATGATTTCAACCACTACAGCATCAATTTTATGAGACAATTTAGACATTCAAGTTTTCTGTGGAGAATTCCTCCTAGAAAACTCGAGTATTTTAATTTTATGGAGAAATGGTTCCTGGTATATAAGGTTGGATGTGAAAATAAAGGTTTTTTTTTTAAAAAAAAAAAAGAAAGAAATGGTTCCTAAATCTCAAGTATAACTTTCTAATGAATTAAGCCATTGGTTAGAATCAGTAAAAAAGGGCAAGGCTATCTTTGACAAGTTTAAAGTTGATTTTTTTCCAAGGTAAGGGCCTGTGGTGTGGTGCGATTAAAGAGCTCAGAGATAGTTTGCGTTCCAGCTTTGAGGATTTAACTCACAGGTTTTGGAATCCCTCTGCCGTATTTTGTTTTCTTCGAGGTAGGGTCTCACTTTAGCCCGAGCTGTCCTCCCAAGAGCTGGGATAAAAGGCATGCACCAAGGTGCCTGGCTTCTGCTATATATTTAAATATGCATTATTAATCCACCACATGAAATGAGCAATAATTCTTGCTCAGAGTTGGTTTATTTGTATATAAAGTACTTATTGTGCTTAATAGAGCCAGTGCCAGATTGCTATTTGGACTTTTTTTTTTTTTTTTTTTTTTTGAGGTAGGGTCTTGCTCTAGCCCAGGCTGACCTGGAATTCACTACATAGTCTCAGGTGGCCTTGAACTCACAGCAATCCTCCTACCTCTGCCTCACAAGGGCTGGGATTAAAGGTGTGCACCACCATGCCCAGCTTTTAAAATTTTGTGTGTGTGTGTGTGTTTACACCAAGGCCTCTTTTTCCTGACAACATCAGGTGTTTCTGCCATGTCAATGGCACTTAAGTCAGCGGCTTGGGAATTGAACCCAGGCCAGCAGGGTTTGCAAGAAGTGTCTTTAACCTCCGAGCCATCTTCCCAGCCTTTTTTTTTTTAAGATAGGGTCTCCAAGTTGCCTAGACTGGCCTCAAACTCATGTAGCCAGAAATGACTCCTGCTGGCCCAGAATTCAGTTTCCCAGTACACAACATAAAACCAGATGCACAAAGTGGTGGCTGTGTCTAGAGTTCGTTTCAGCAGCAAGAGGCCCTGAGGCACTCATGTTCACTCATGTAAATAAAAAAAAATTAAAAAATCAACAAATAAAAAATCAAAAAACAAAAGAAACCAACATGGTTACTGGTTACCATTTTCTTTATGGACAAGCTAACACACAAATTGTTTGAAAGAGGTCTATTCATGACCATTCACTACTGGAAAAAGTGTACTTTCTGGGAAAACGTTCAGACGCGCTTATCTAAGGCTTCCCCACCTGGGCCCTTTGGAGATACAGCATTCAGTCTGTTCTTTTCCCAGGCACAAAGAGATACATCTGTCCAAGGGCCTTTCAGAGGGGGTCAATTAAAAAAAGTCAAGGACCCCTGGTTATTTTCAGCTATGACGATGAGGGAAAAAATTATTTGGAACATAATTTCCCATTTAAGATGTGGTTCTATTTCTTCTTAAAATCTTTTGAGGGCCCTGCACACACTCAGCACTGTTACCACCAAGACCTCAAGCCATTCTCAGACAAGCAGAGGACATAAAGAACACGCTGCATAGTCATTAGCTTCAATTCTAGACACGGCCTATTGCTGTGCCCAGTTTGTTTTTTCCCCTAGTCTAGGACACTCGTAACAAGCCACATCACATCACATCAATGTGGCTGAGAATATGCTGCTCCTGATTGTGTTCCCCACATTACCTGCCATTACACGATGGCTGAATGCACTAATTATAAGCCGGCCTCCTCGGTAGATGATCAAGTTTGAGAAGCCACTGTCCCTAATCAGCAGCCACAGAAGACTGAAGCATTGTTCAGCCGAATCTTCCAGCAGCCCTACACATTTTGGGGGGGAGGGGAGGGTTAGTCCTCTTCAATTAAAAATCACTACCTGCTATAAATTAGTATCCATTTTCATTTCAGTTTTTAAAAATGTATCTTAAAACATTTAATTGCAAGCAGAGAGAGATAGAGACAGAAAATGGGCACACCGGGGCCTCCAGCCACTGCAAATGAACTCCAGATGAATGTTCCACTTTATGCATCTGGTTGGTTTATATGATACATTCTGTTTTTTTTTTTTTAAAATGTTTTTGATGGGCTGGAGAGATTGCTCAGTGGTTAAGGCTCTTGCCTGCAAAATCTAATGACGGGCTGGAGAAATGGCTCAGCGGTTAAGGCACTTGCCTCCAGTGCCTAAGGCCCCTGGTTCAATTCCCCAGGACCCACATAAGCCAGACCCACAAGGTGGTGGCCCTGGTGCTCTCTCTCTCTCCCCTCTCTCTCTGTATCCATTCCATCTGCTTGAAAATGAATAAATAAAATATATATAAAAAAAAAAGAAAAGAAAATCTAATGACAAAGTCATTCTCCAGTACTCAACGTAGAGCCACATGCACAAAGTGGCACCTGTGTCTGGAGAAGGCCCTGGCGTGCCCATTCTCTCTTTGCTTGCAAACAATATATATTTTTAAGTTGGGTATGGTGATGCACACCTTTAATCCCCAGCACTGGGGAGGCAGAGGTAGGAGGATCACAGGGAGTTCGAGGCCAGCCTGAGACTACATAGTGAATTCCAGGTCAGCCTGGGCTAGAGAGAGACCCTACCTAGAAAAAACAAACAAACAAACAAAAAGGGCAGAGAGGAGAGAATGGGTGTGCCAGAGCCTCCAATGGCCACAAATGAACTCCAGACCCATGTACCACACTATGCATCTGGCTGGGTAGTTGAACTGCCCTTAACCACAGAGCCAGTTTTGGTTTTGCACGTGTGGTGAGCAGAGGCCAGAGAACACGGCTTTCCTGAATGAAAATCCTCATCTCTACTCCCCATGGGACTGGGGCTAGCGGGATGCTCAGGTCCTCTTGCTTCTGAGACAAGCACTTTTCCACAGTCATCTTCCTAAGTCCTCATTTAGTTTGTACAGTTCTGTACTCAGATTTGTTGAAGGCTAGGGGATTTTCTATGGTGCTGAGAACAAGTAAAAAACCCTAGCTAGCCATGTCATCAAAGTGTAGTTCATTTTTGCATGTATGTGGTATACATGCGTGAGAAGACCATAGGCTAGTGTCAGGGGTCATCCTGTTCTCCACTTTATTCCTTGAGACAGTCTCTCATTGAATTTAAGAGATGATTTAGCTAAAAATAAACTGATTTCCTCCCAGGGCTGGGATTACAAGTGCACACTCCATACATTTACAAAGATACTGGGAATCTGAACTCAGGTCCTTTGTGACAGCACTTGTCCTGTGTCTCTCTTCCCTGCCCCCCCTTTTTTTTTGCTGTGCTAGGCTTTACACATGTGAGGCAAGCACGCTACCGCTTGCCATATCCACAGCCCAAAAGAACAGGTGTAAAGAAAAACATCTTTTTCTTGACTGGCAGTACAGGTAACACTACGGGGGCCACATGCTCACTGCCATGCTAGGGGTCCGTTGCCCTCAGCAGCTAGCGCTAGATGCCACTCTTCACACTTGAACTTCCTTCTATCGTATAGAAAAAATGCTCTAACTTAAACTGGGCATGGTGATGCACGCCTTTAATCCCAGCATTCATGAGGCAGGAGCAGGAAAATTGCTAGGTTGCTGTGAGTTCAAGGCCAGCCTGGGACTACAGAGTGAGCTCCAGGCCAGCCTGGGCTAGAAAGATTCCACCTCAGAAAACAACAAAAACCCTCTACCCATAAAGCCTACTTCTATAATAATTTACCTTGATGTGGAAATTTCTTCTCTTTTCTTTACAAACACAAATTACCATAACATAAGGTTTATATATTTTGCTTTCTCCAAGGAAGTCTTTAGACAATGTAATTGCATTATGAAACTGGAAATTCAATTTCTCTACTAACACATCCAAGGCAGAAAGCAGAAGTTCTGATGCAGTAACATTTCTGACAAGAGGAGGCATGTCACTCATTAAAGGGACAACACTCCCAAAGCTTGTCTAAGCGCATCTGTGACCTTAAAGACCTCGATCGCAGCAGTCCATTCGCAAACCCTAGGTCAACACATGGAAGTCAATTCAGCGAAACCAGTTGTTTGTGCACAGTACTATTTAATACTCTGATGAATGACAACGCAATATAGCAAGAGTGACTTAAGTTACTCATTCTGTTTATTGGACTGCGAGAAAGGGAATACAAAGGACTGGGGAAGTGCTGTGCACTGACAAGGAAAAAATGTATTGAAAATAAATTTAAAAAAAAATCCCAGTAAAGCAAATCAAAGTTAATGTAATTTCAATCAAAAAGAAACTTTAAAGACATTTAATAAACCACACATTTATAAAATAAAAGTCAACAAAAGGTGTCTTGTAAATAATTAGTAGAACAAGTGAAAATAAATATGAGACCTGAAGTTTTTATACTTTAATGAAATAATAAAGCAAAGAAATTTAAACTACTAAATATAATCTGAGAGGCAGTTAAAAAAAAAAACACCCAAGTTTAAGAACACAATCCTCTGGAAACACGTAATCAGTCCATAGCAAGTAGTTATCACATACCAAAGCTCTAACTAGTTCCGCCACAATGCCATGTAACTCTCCACAATTAGAAATCTTGAGGTCAACACTGAGTTCTTGATCTCTAAAGCTCGGTTTGTAAGCACACAGGCTCTTGTGGACCCATTCCCCTCACCATACACACACATTTTCAAGGAGCCAGTAACTTTTTTTCCATCTGCGCCTAAAAATGTATGATTCAGTTCTAACACACTGATCCTGACAATGAAAATGTATCATTTAAGATGGGGACACAATCTCAATCATATAAAAATAGACAAGTATTAACCAAGCCTTAAAGTCAGAGAGGGTACTTAACATGTGCACGAGACTTTCAGTAAAAATGAACCTAGAACAGCTGTTTCCAGGGCTTATGAATTAAGTACTCTCTCCCACGCATACACACAACACACACACATTTTTATACTAGTAGCTTCATGAAATCCAGACTATCTGGATTAAGTAGGTAGGGGATGGGTTTATAGTTTCTGCTTTTGCAACTATAGGGCAGCTACTATACCAATAGCTTAACAACACTGGAAATTTTCAGTTAAATTCACCCTGTTTTTACAAAGTGTCTAAGTGTAAATGCAAATTCACCTTTTTCTTTTTGAAAGTTAGCAGTTTCTGTTAAATCAGATATGATTTCTGAAATGGAGGTAATGTTTTAAGCAGCAACTCAAAAGGAGGGTTGCTGGAATTTAGATGAGAAATGGGACAAAAAGGATATTAAGATAAATATCTTCTTTCCTCCCCACTCAAAAGCAGCCACTCTTCTGCTGGGAAAGTAACTGACATGGATGTGTCCCCTTTCAGGAGACGTGCCATACAGTTACCCACTGGGAGGCAGGTGATAGGGTCAGTTCTTGTTTGCAGGAACCAACATCCTAAAAAAGAAATTTCAAGATGGGGAGGGAAAGGATTTTCTATTAATGTCAGAATGCCGCTCTCAAGGCGCACCACTCCTAACAGCCACTCTCCTCATACTACAGCTTGTTTTTTCTCAGACTAAAGAATATTGACAAGTTGGTTTTTTTTTTTTTTCCTTACAACCAGCAGGTTATTTTCATTACTTATAGTTAGGAAATCCCTTTTTGTTTTCCCACCCAGTAAGGTGGGCCAATTGGTGGGGGCATTTGCAAATAAAATTTCCTATTTAAACTACTTACCTGGATCAATAGAAGACATTTATCTGGTCAATAAAAGCAACAGAAATACAGCTGGCATGAATACTAATAAAATACGCAAATCAAAACTGAAGCTTTGCCATCCCTCCCAGCTAACTCCTCTCGATCACTGCCCACACACTAATCTCAAAAATCCCCCAAACCAACACTTCATCACTAATAACCAGTTAGAGGAAAGAGGCAATTTAATTTCATTCTTGCTCTAGCCCTTAATCAATGCATAACAAAAACATTTTCAAGCACATGGAATTGAGCCTACTAACCTGATTTTTGGAGTCAAAAGTTCTCCACTATTTTGATCTATGTGCAAAAAGTATTGGTACTTTTCATTTTGTACATTTATTAGGTTCTTATAGCTGGCTTGATAGAACTCTATTTCAAGCTTATTAGAAATTTTCGGTTAATAGCTATGGGTTAGAAAAATCCTGCCATCAAGTTCTTAAATCATAAAACCCTAGGTTTCTTCACTACCTTATCCACCTTTCTGGCACACTCATTGCATGGCCAAGGTATGAAACACGTTTACAGCAAATTGGCACTGCAAAGTACCAGTATTTACAGGAAGCTGCCAGCTAGGACAGACCTGGAAACCAAACTCACCTAGCTGCTAGATACCTTTGCATAGTTGTTACTCCACTTTAACAGGAGTCATGTTCTTGTAAAATGTGCCTCACTTTTACTCCACTTTTTAACTAAAGTTAAAGTGTTTTTAGCTGTACTTCAGAAGAACTGTGAAACTCAGATCTAAGGGTGACTGGGTGCAGTAGTAGAATCTGAGTGCCAAATTGCCCCAATGGGCACAAATTTTAGCAAGTGTTACATATGCACCACAGTACAATGTAACCACATTTGTAAACGGCTGTGGAGTTCTGTGACCACATTTCATTAGTGATGTTACTGAGAGACTGGGGTGTATTAATGGCTTCATGGTATACATGAATCAAAATATGATTTTAACTATGAGGTAAAGAGAAGTTGCCACTTAATTATATACAGTTACCAATGAAAATTTTTATTCAAGCTTAAAGTAAAAATCTTAAGTCAAGAAAAATGAAGTACCAGATAAACGGTAACATATAATTGCTTTGTAATTTAGAAGTATCAAAACAGGAAATCTTTGATTCTCTAAAGTGGTGGTCTCTGCAAAACGGAACTTAAATCTTTCACATACTAATTTGACAAAATAATCTGCTGACCAAGATCTGTCATTTTCTTACTATGGGTTTTTGGGAGAATCCATACTAATTTAAGGCCAAATGTGTGGTTTTTCTTTTTTAAAAGGTTATCCTCCTTTCCCTGACGTTCCCCCTCATCCCTGCTGCCATCCCACAAGGAAAGGATTCCTGAACACAAGTGTTCTTCTTAGTGGGTTCTGAAGGGGACAACAGAATAGACTATGGACTCTGCTAGGCCTGAAAGGCAACTGGGTACAAGATATTTTCTTCACTACAATCTTATTTTGGGGGTACCCAAAATTCTCTTCCCCATAGCTGTTGTCACCCTATTTATTCTCTACTGAAAATTAGGATATTTGAAGGGGGACCACACAGTACTGAGCTGTTACTGGGTTTAAAAGCACACCATGAAGATCAGGCTTTTGGCTTATGTTAAATGTGGAACTGTCAAAATTAGGCCTTTTTCCATAAAGGAAACCTTTCCTTAAACTGAAAGGGGAGGGAGGGAAAAGGCTGTCCACAGCACCAGTTTGAATGAGGTTCAGTATGGCAACATCTGAAAAGCTGAGAAGGAATCTTCTTTGAATTTATGAGTCCCTATGTCTGTTATTAAGGGCAATTAAGAGAAATGACTATGAGGTTTTAATTCCAGTTTAAGTATGTTTGTAACTTGTTGAACTTCTAAGTCTCAACTACACTATAAACTTCCAAAGTAGTTTTATCTGCTGATTTCTGCTCTTGATAGATCACACCAAAATGACTCCCCAAGTTGAAAACAACTTGGAACAAACTTTGTTGAAAACCTACACTGATAACTGGCCTCTCATGTTGGTATATTTAAAATTTCTCCTTCTGAATCTTGAATATTTCTTCAACATCAGGTATTGATGTTTCTTCAGGAGTAAAACAAAAAGGGGGACCTTCAAAGTGTCTCTCTTCATTCCTGTGGGATGTCCTTCCCGGCCCTGTTTCTGACCATGTCTCGTGTGGTATTCCAGAAGAGCATCAGTGACACTGCGTATCTAAGTCATAGAGGAAACTGGTTTTAAGCTGGTTTAGATTCCAAATGTATACAAATGAAGTCACTTTAATCCTATAAATACTTCTTAATTTATTTTTAAAAAATTGTGCTGTTAACCCTTTTACGGGGCAACAAGCTATGTGAAAAGTACAAAACTTTTTGTCAAATGTAATATTGAGAGTGCTTTTGACATAGTTCACTGGTTTTTCATCTGATAGTATATTCTGTGCAACGGGCAAGGCTAGAATCCATGAACCAAGCTGTAAAGATCTCAAGCTAAATAAGGCGGAAAGATCGGAGAAACAAAAGGAGGAAATTCTTTCCTGTCCAAGACTCTTCAGACTAATGCACTCTTCCTATCAAGCCTTCTAAACTGTTAAATAAAGTTTTCCAAACAAGCATTTAAACTTCATTACACAGAAGAGCAACAAGAATGGTATCCCGCCAGACAAAAGGCAGGAGGGAAAAAAATATATATACTGAGTTCAATGGGTAAGCCTGAATGTAGCACAGTTCTTCACGACCGATGGGGGAGTAATTCAACATGGTGTCCAACAACGTTCTAACGACGTGCTTCATCAACTGGTTACTATGAAGCAAGGTGTAAATGTTTGGCCCCAATCGGGCTTCAGAAATGGTTCTTTTTTCATGACGAGCATGTCTGTCCAGCTATCAATCATGTTTGTTTGCACCAAATCCCAAGCCATAAAATACGACTAATTTTAAGTGAAACAGAAGTCGTCTGCTCCAAATTCGCCATCAACTATCCATGCTGCTGCTCTCCTCTGAACGAAGACGACAAGACGAGATGAGCCCCGGGAGAAAGGGAAGGAGAGGAGAAAACAGTTACCAGTCAGAAAGTTTCACCTGGTAGTAGAGATAAAAACTGCACACTCTATATACTTAATTCTTCCAGTTACTAATTTGAAAGTCTGAAAGATATCCAACTCTGTTTTGAGAATCTGTATAATTTTATTGATATAATATATAATGCATTCATTTAAAATGTATAATTGAAGTTTTTAGTATATCCACACAGTATACAATTAATCAATTTTAGAACATTTTTACCATTTATCAGCAAACACACCTTCACACTCAACACCAAGAAACTTGGTTTGTATGGATTGGCCTCTAACTCACTTCACATAAATATAATCACAGAATGTGATTTTTATATTTGGCATCTTTCACTTAGCATACTTTTTGTTGCTGTTGTTTAATTGTTAAAGTAGGGTCTCAATCTATTCTAGGCTAACATGGAACTCAGTATGTATCCCAGGCTGCATCAAACTCATGGTGATCCGACTATCTCAGCCTTGGCATGGTATTGTTTTTAAGGGTCATCCACAGTACATAACATGTATCAGTACTTCATCTTATTCCATTTTACATATCAGCTTAAAACACACACACACACACACACACACACCAGCCTTGTATCTGTTATAAAACATTAGCAAATTCTCTGCCAAGTGAGGTACTTAAATGGTATCTTGTGCTAGATAGTCTTTTTTTTTTTTTTTTGAGGTAGGATCTCCCTCTCCCAGGCTGACCTAGAATAATTCATCCTTAGTTCATGGCTGGCTTCGAACTTACATCGATCCTCCTACCTCTGCCTCCTGAATGCTGGGATTAAAGGTGTGTGCTTTCATGCATCTTCTTTAGCCTCATTTATACTTTTCAAAATTCTTTTTCTAGGGCTGAACAGATGGCTCAGCGGTTAAAAACACTTCCTTGCAAAGCCTGGTGATCTGGGTTCAATTCCCTGGTACCCATGTAAAGCCAGATGCAAAGGTGGCACATGAATCTGAAGTTTATACACAGCAGCAGGAGGCCCTGGTATGCCCATTCATATCCTCTCAAATAAATAAATAAATAAATAAATAAATAAATAAATAAATAAACAAATAAATAGAAAGATTCCTATTCTAAGCAGGTTTGCTTTAAATTAGGGAATAAAAGTTTTTGTGGTGTGTATGTGCAGACCCCAGAAGAAAGATACCTGCAAAAAATTTTTATAGCCACATTAACTAGCTATACAGAAGATCACCTGTCCTTTCATGGATGACAGTTTTATTTGAAGGATGCATTTTGGATGTTTCTGATTTGAGATCAGAACTTACAATGAATAAGAATTTGGCTTACCCACTAAAAAGTTATCATAGCTATTAAATTCACTCAGTAGCAGTGCAACTCTTATTACAAAGTAGTGGAGTATGTATATACATCCTCTTATGAGATAATCTGTGACTAGCCAATAGTGTTCTACTTCTTCAAACTTCCTATGAATGACTAATAACATTACAAAAGCACAGGTAATTACAGTAGGTGTATAATGATCCTATCTTAAGAGTAAGCCTTCAGGGGGTAAAGAGATTGTTCAGTGGTTAAGGTGCTTGCCTTGCATACCTTCCTGAGTTTGATTCCCCAGTACTCATGTAAAGTCATATGCACTGAGTGGTGCAGATATCTGGAGTTCCTTTGCAGCGGTTGGAGGCCCTAGTGTGCCCATTCTATCTGTCCCTGCTCTATCTCTGCTTTCAAATAAGAGTGAGCCTCTGGTTTTCTTTGACTTCCTAGAGGAATGCTGTGACGTCATATAATGATCTACAAACAAAAGAAGGCCCTCTAAGTTATGGGCAGCTTTATACAGCAATTTCTCAAGCTTTGCCATTCAAATGCTATTCATGCTGATTTTAGTCTCACCTTTGACAAAAAATGAAAGGAAGGAAGGAAAGAAAGAAAGAAAAGATAAAAGGAAGGAAAGAAAAGGAAGGAAGGAAGGAAGAGGGCTGGAGAGATGGCTCAATGGATAAGGCACTTGCCTCCAGTGCCCAAAGCCCCCAATTCAATTCCCCAGTACCCACATGTGATGGTTGTTTTGTTGTCAACTTGACCTTTCAAGTAATCTTGGTGGATCTCTGAGGATGTTCACAGGAAGGCAGCCTCTCAGTAGGGGGCAGGATGTAAGGAAGCTCAAAGGAGCTAGAAGTAAACATCCTTTCCTGTGTGGGCAGTGCAGGAAGGAAATTCCAGAGACTCAGGAAGCCATTAAGTCTGGGATAGAATTGCAAGACCCCACCCTAGGGCTAAATAAAGGTGAAAGAATTCTCTTTGGCACTCCTGCCTGTTTGATGTTCTGTGTGTGTCCTGTTAGTGATGGGTTTCTCTTTCTGCTCAAACCTGTGAAAGGGAAGCAGCCTCTTTTGGTATTTGGAACTTCCCCTATATCTATAGCAACAAATAAATACTTTCCTCCCCCAAATTGTGCCTGGTTTAAAGATTCATCCCAGAGGCATGTGGCTGACTGCGACACCACATAAGCCAGACCCACAAGGTGGTGACCCTGGTGTGCTCGCTCGCGCTCTCTCTCTCGTTCTCTCTCTCTCAAGTAAATAAAATATTTAAAAAAATTTTCTTCTATGGTACTATGAAGTTTATGTAAAGTGTATGCAAAACACTTAACATGGGGGCTAGAGTGATGGCTCAGCGGTTAAGGCACTTGCCTCCAGTGCCTAAGGTCCTGGGCTCAATTCCCCAGTACCCGCATATGCCAGACCCATCAGGTGGTGGCCCTGGTGCGCTCTCTCTCTGCTTGAAAATTATTTCAAAAAAAAAAAAAAGAACGCTTAACATGCTACTTGGTGCACAGGCAACACGAAGAATTAAGTTCCCTTCTCTTTCCTGAGCTTTCAGGCTAGCTCCTATCAATATGTTACAGTGTTAGCATGTTTATTTAAGAGAACACTTATCAAGATCACACTGCCTAGTGTCCATGGGCATGTTTCATGTAACATTACATGTTTAAGTGGCAGAATAAAGCAAAATTTCAGTGAGACTTAGTGACAGTACCCTAAGCTAACTATGTCTAAAAGAGGCAGCAGACTCCAGGTTACTTTCATAGCTATATCCCCTCAAGGAAAACATATACTACTGGATCTCAAGCTTGCTTAGTTTGTCACACCCCACACCACACTTTATAGTAACTCCCCAGAGCAATTTTCCATTTTGAGAAAATAAGGAACATTGTGCAATGGCCTTACCTTCAATATTCTGGTGGTCTATAAAAGGTGCTGGTCCCCATATTCTAACAGTGCCATCGTCTGAGGCACTGGCCATCATGGATGGAATCTGTGGGTTCCAGCTCACACAGTTGACTGTTCTCGTGTGCCCTGTCAGCTCTGCAATTGGCAGTTCGCTGCGTTTGTGCCAGATGTAAACCTTGTGATCTGAATACACAGCAATTGGAGAAAACAGTTGTGGTACATTAATAAAACCACTGACCTTAAATTATCATTCAGTACACTCAGAATAGCATTCTGAACTACTAGGACTTAAAGGAAGACTGGAACATGAGCTCACCTTATGAAAGCCATGTTGATAAAATACACATTTTCCCTACTCAAGCTCTCAAGTCATAAAGACTATCTGTAAATTCCGTCAATACATGACCAATTAATAATTATAACTTAATTACTTGAACATAAATTCGTCCAGGACAGAGATGATAAAATCTATTGAAATGTGAGGCAACAGAGAAGCATAGGATCCAAATGCAAAAACATTGAAGGAGACAGGCAGCTCTAGGGGGCTAAGTACACTTTGTGTATCATTGAATCATCATATGCAATGAGGCAGATACTGTGCTTCTCCTAGACTTGTACAGATGGTGAATGAAGCATCTAGAGGTCAAATAACTTGCTCAAGGGCTACAGCTAGTGAAGAGTTCAATAGTCCTGCCTCAGCAAGTCCAGACAATTGTCTCATAAGGCAACTTATGTGTAGTTTTTCAGAAGACTATAAACTCACTAAGTGGTCACAGACTTCCACTACCACCTCATTTCTGTGTGATACACTAATTTCAAGGCTGTGGCATCAGAAGAACCTAGATCAGATCCTTCTTCCACCCATCTGCAAGCAGGGATATTCAACTTATGTTGTTATGAATATTAACTATTTACATATGAGAAAAATATTCTGGACAGAGAAAATACTGCACATTACCATGAATAAATTAAGCATAGGTAAAATGATAGCTCTACACTGATAGCAGAACCTTAAAGTAGGGCTGGAGAGATGGCTCAGCGGTTAAGGCACGTGCCTCCAGTGCCTAAGGCCCCAGTTCAATTCCCCAGTACCCACATATGCCCATGGTGCCCTGGTGCTCTCTCTCTCTCTCTCTCTCTCTCTCTCTCTCTCTCTCTGCTTGAAAATTTAAAAAGAAAAAAAAAAAAAGAACTTCAAAGTAGATCAGGAAAGGTGTTTCACCTGACAATTTATCAGGCATTTAAAGAAATATTTTTATTTATTTGCAAGCAGAGAGAGCTAGAAGAGAGAGATAGATGGGCGCACTAGGACCTCCAGCTACTATAAACATACTCCAGATGCATGCGCCATAGTGTATCTGGCTTTACGTGGTACCGGGGAATTGAACCTGGGTCATTAGGCTTTGCAGGCAAGTGCCTTAACTGCTGAGCCATCTCCCCAGCCCTACATTCACATTTTTTAAAAGAGGCTCTGTGAATGTCTTTTTAGGAGGCACAATTAAGAGGAAGAAAAGACAAAAACACCTAAAGAAACAGGACTAAACAGAGCATAGTAGAGAAAGATCTTAGAAGAAATCTAAACTTCTAAATATTTCTGAGTCAAAAAAACCTTTTTATGATGTAGCATCTCACTCTAACCTACTACCTCTGTCTCCCGAGTGCTGGGATTAAAGGCCTGGCTAATATTTTTTAAAATTTATTTGCAAGTGGGGGCGGGGAGGGCGAAGGGGAGAGAAGGGAGAACATGAACCCTAGCTCTATGTGGGTACTGGAGAATTGAACTCAGTTTGTTAGGCTTTGTAGGCAAACCCCTTAACCACTGAGCATCTCTCCAGTCTGGGTCCAAACTCTTAAATTAAACAGAACTTATTAAAGAAAAAAAAAAAAAACAAACTTATGTGTTGCTTTATGATTCTAGTCAAGTATTTTTGTTGTGAAAATAGACACTATCTGGGCGTGGTGGCTTACACCTTTAATCTGAGCACTCAGGAAGCAGAGGTAGGAGGTTTGCTGTGAGTTTGAGGCTAACCGGGGACAAGAGTGCATTCCAGGTCAGCCTAGGCTACAGTGAAGAGAGAGAAAGGAGAGAAAGAAAATAAACATTTTCTTATATTTTAAATGACACTTAAAAAAGTTTAACATAATCTAATACAATCATCTATCTATAAAATTAGTACTTTAAAACTTAAATGAATAACCATTTTTGATAATGAAACAGGAATAACTGCCTTCATATCACCTCAATGTGTATGATAGTTTTTTTTTTCTTTTAATTTCTGAGAGAGACAGTGAGGGACAAAGTACAGGCAAACCAGGGCCTCTTGCAACTACAAATGGACTTCAGAAGTCACTGTGTGCCTGGCTTTATGTGGGTACTGGGGCAATCCAACCCAAACCAGCACTTTGCTTAAGTAAGCACCTTTAACTGCTGAGTCATCTCCTCAGCTCCATAAGTAATAATTTTTTTTTAGAAACTATTTACTTGTGTGTAAGAAGAGAGGCACACAAAGGGCACACCAGGGCCTTCTGCTAATGTAAACTAACTCCAGAGGCATGTACACTTTGTGAATCCAGCTTTATTTGTGTACAGAGAATTGAATCCAACCTAGCAGGCTTTGCAAGCAAATGCCTTTAACTGGTAAGCCATCTCCCCAGCCCCTAATAAATTTTTAATACTGCCTCACTTATCTTTAACACATACATAGTTTAGACAATTCATATTTTAAATTATACTGACTATAAAATACAGATGTATTTGATAACAGGTTCAATTAAGGGTAGTAGCAGGTATAGTTCTGTTAATTTGAGATTTTCTGAAACTAAGAATATCAAATTGAAATTTTCACAGTAGCCATTGAAAACTATTGATTCTCTCTGAATACAGGTAAGACATAATAATTAACCTTAAGTTGAAGATAATACCAATCTTTGAAAACTATTAGTCCTAGGAAAAAGGCCAACATATAGAAGTATAAAGTATAGACCACAAGCAGAACAGGCACGACTGATTTGTAACAGCAGCGACATCACCAGCAACATAGAAGAAAAATAAGTTTTTATAAAAATGGAAAAATACCAATACACTGCATAAATAACCCATAAAGATTTAATCTTGTATCTAAACTGTGCTTAGGAACATGGCTCCCTTCCTAAACTGGGAACTGGATAACTTTCAACTTATCAGTCGATGTGAGTCCACAGTGACAAGCCCTTACCTTCACTGCCACTAGCGATGAAGTCTTCGTTATGGCCTCCAAAGCATGAATGGATCGTATAAAATCCTTGGGTAACACCTTGATACTTTCTTACTAAAACTCTGTCTTGCAAGTCCCATAAATGAACTCCCTGCAGGCAAAAGAGAACAGGATTTTTTTTTTTTTGTCTTAAATTTTCATTTGTTGGTGTGTTGAGTGTGGTGTGTGAGGGACACACACGCACGCAAGCATGCGCCACCCACCACTCTGCATCCAAGGACCAAACCATCTCCCTAGCTCTGTCTTGCTTTGTTTTAAAGAACAGTCTCAGCCAGGCATCACAGAGCACACCTTTACTCCCAGCACTCCGAAGGCTGAGGTAGAATGATCACCATGAGTTTAAGGTTAGCCTGGGGTAGGGAGAAAGACTCTGACTCAAAAAGACAAAAAAAACAGCTGGGTGTGGTGGTGCACACCTTTAATCCCAGTACCAGGGAGGCAGAGGTAGGAGGATTGCCATGAGTTCAAGGCCAGCCCAAACTAGATCGAGACCCTACCTTACAAAACCAAAAAAGACAAAGAACAAGACAATTACACTATACACCAGACTGGCCTGAAATTCCTGGATCCTCCCCAGTATCTGGAGTATGGGCATGCACAACCATGCCCAGCTCAGAAGTAATTTATAAATATTATTTGCTTAATGAAACATTTTATAATTTATTAAAATGCCAGTTTTCTAATAAATTTATAGTTGATTCTATACATTTAAGGAGCAAGCATTTGTAATAAGATTTAAGATATCTATCATATTTACTATACAAAAAAAAATCACAAAATTCTATTTTCACTAAGCTCAATTTTTCTGGAATATTTAATAAACGTACCTGAGTTGCTACATTTAACAAAGCTAATCGGCCATTTTTTGAAATAGTAAAAGACATAATAGGATGATCTTCTTGTACTCTGTAATCAGAGGATAACTGGTTAGAGCAGCAAGTCAAGCATCAGCACTTTCAAATGATGAGACTAAAATGTTACTTTTGAGTGACAACGAGCCTGTTGTCCTTATATCCCCCCTTCCCCATTTTTTTTCAAGATAGGGTCTCACTCTAGCCCAGGCTGACCTGAAATTCACTATGTAGTCTCAGGGTGGCCTTGAACTCACGGTGATCCTCCTACCTCTGCCTCCCGAGTGCTGGGATTAAAGGCGTGTGCTACTATTCCCAGCATATGCTTATATTCTACACTTCAATAAAAAAGAATGAGTTAATGATCCAGTGCCACCTAACAATCTATACCAAAATAACAAAATAAAATTACTCTTATGTAAAATCCTTGCTATATACACATTTTAGTATAAATCATGTAATTCTTTGGTGGATACAAAAAATAATTACATGTTCCTGTCTGTAAGGTCTTCGAAGTTATATCCGCGAATTCGCTGGTGTGTGTCCGAAGCCAGCACAGTCTTTCCGTCACTCAAGCACCACAGGCATTGCACTCTCACGCCCTCCCAGGAGTCCAGGAGATTTCCATCTAGATCCTGAGTAGGGAAAATCACCATCAATTCCATCACCAAAAATGAAGATATGCAAGAACCTCCTGGCAATTTCTTATAGAAATAGATGGGTCTTAACACAAGACTGATCTCAACCAAACTAGAGTACAAGTATTTTAACCATAAGAATTTGAGGCTGGAGAGATGGCTCAGCAGTTAAGTTGCTTGCTTAGCCCAGGGTAATCTAAAACACACTGTGGTCCCAGGCTGGCCTCAAACTCACATCAATCCTCCTACTCTGCCTCCCTGGTGCTGGGATTAAAGGTGTGTGCCACCACACCTGGATCAAGTGAATTTTTTTGTTTTTCCCAAGTGAATGTATTTTTTTAAAAATCTAAATTTGGGGCTAGGAAAATGTCTCAGTGGTTAAAAGCACTTGCTTACAAAGCCTGCGCCTGGGTTTGATTCTCCAGTACACACATAAAACTAGATTACAAAGTGTAGCATGCACGTGGAGTGAAGTTCCTATTCAGTGACAAGAGGACCTGGTGTGTGCCCTTTCTCTTTCTCAAGTATATAATTTTTCTCTCCAGCCCTCAAGTATATAATTTTTTTAAAATTCTAAATTTGCTTTTAAACAGGTGGAGGCTGGCAAGGGGACATTGAATACTCACACACTGATAGAACTGCCCACGCTGACCTCCAGTCACAAAGCGCTTCCCATCTGGATTCCACGCCACACTGGTCAAACTGTCTTCATGAGACTGGCTCATTTTTGTTCTCAATTCTCCCGTCTACAAGGAAATAATATTGTGGATAAGATGTTCAAGACTCCTCTCTATAAGAAATATATAAAAGAAGAAGGGAGGGGATAGGAGGGAAGGAGAAGGGGAATAAGGAAGGAAGAGGGAGTAAAGGAAAAGGAGAGAAGGAAGGGAAGGGAAGCAGTGCGAGGGTGGGAAGGGAAGGAAGAAGAGGGACAAAGGGGGGAGGGAAGGAAGCAAGGAAATAAGGAAACTGGGACATCTGGTTAGTATGGTATTCTTAAAGAGAGAAACCAAGTTTTAAATGGTCTTACCAAATAAGACTACAATTCTCAAAAGAGAAATTCAGGAAAATTCAGTAGTTATGATGAGATAGACTTTAATAAATCTCTCATCTTTTATCAGTTACATTCATAAACTAAAACTAACAAGTAATTTTTCTTAAGACAATGAAAAGCTCAAAGCTACATACCTAATCCTTCTGAGCTTCCATTCTCAGTCCAAAAATCTTTATCTTATCCTAAAACTACAGTTAATGCAATTAGCAATTCCTTAAGAACATGTTTAATTAGTAAATCTATGCCCTTAAAGTACACAAAGGGCAATCTAAATTATGCTAAATTTCATATTCAAAGTTTACAATATGACTGGGAAGATGGGAGAAGAGAAATGAAAATTATTTTTATGTAATCTTATTTCCATCACAAGCATTACCTAGTAAGCGGAATAGCTGTACTGATTAGCATAGTATTTCCAACTAAGCAGGCATATTTAGTGGTTATAACCCTCAGATATCCTCCTGTTATATTTTCTAAGTTATTCAACTTAGAAGGCATTACACATACCATTTAATCTAGTCTTGGTTCCATTTTGCTCAGGGATTAGAAACAGGATCTGAGAGATAATAGCTGCCCTTGGTATAATAAAAAGTACATGGGCATAATTTTCCTGTGAGAAATAGGTAATCAAAAGTAAAAATAAGAGTGAAAACAAGGGGCATGATTAAGAGCTGGGGCCAAGTAATAAAGGTACAAGAGGCACAAAATAGAAAACCAGATGCCTCCCTTACACTGAAAAAACAAAAACAAAAAAACACCAAAAAACAGTTTCAACAATCAAAATCCTACCCCAAATTGTCCAACAGTCCTCACTACTTATCTTCTGTGGTTACATGATGTGAACAGTTAAAGCATTTAGAAGCACAAATGCAAAGCAGATAAATTCTGGATTTTTAAATCTATAAGCATGTTAACCAAATGAGTTATAAGAGCAGAAATGTTTTTCTTCTGTAATGCTCAGGATAGTAAATTCATAAAGTCATTAGATTATTATAAGTCTACCTATGAACACAAAGCAGTAACTTAAAAACTATTTAAAAAATCATCTCTTTTAGAACAAGTCTAAAATTAAGCAGAACATAATATTCTAGAACATGGCTTAACTGTTCAGAATCTTTTTGTAAAGATTTTATTCATTTTTAAGCAGAGAAAAAGAGAGAGAGAGAGAGAGAGAGAGAGAGAGAGAGAGAGCGCACACACACACCAGGGCTACCACCTTGTGGGTCTGGCATATGTGGGTACTGGGGAATTGAACCCGGGGCCTCAGGCACTGGAGGCACGTGCCTTAACCACTGAGCCATCTCTCCAGCCCCAGAATCTTGACTAATCTAAAACTTTACTCAAAGAAAGATTACATAGGTGCTATTACTTCTCCCCTTTAAATAAGAAAAAAATAGCATTAATTAAAATAAAAAAAAAAAAGGTTTGGGAGCCAGGAGTGGTTGTGCACACCTTTAATCTCAGTGCTCAGGAAGCAGAGGTAGGAGAACTGCTGTGAGTTTGAGGCCAGCCTGGGACTACAGAGTGAGTGCCAGTTCAGCCTGGGCTAAAGTGAGACCCTACCTTGAAACATTTTTAAGATCAGATTCCCTTTAATCTGTTTGAAAAAGCGATCTAATTTATTCTGTGATTTGCCATCTCCTCAAATAAACCATAAATACAATATTAATTGCTACCTTGATACAAATGGCAAATGGTATTTTGGGAACAAATGAAGATTGTTATGAGTATTAGGTATAAGCAAATTCTAGTTCCTATTTCTGTCCTTGGAGGTAATAATGTTATACAGGAGTTTATTTCAGTGAAGACACATGCTTATTTAGTGTAAGCACATAGCTGTAATTTACTTTCAAATGTTTTCAACCTGGAGGTGTATGTATCATAGTATTGATAAAAACCATTAAACCTATGGTGGTGGACATATAGATCATCAATGTACTGTTCTCTCTCTCCCCTCTCTCCTCTGACTGGGGTCTTATGTAGCTTAGGTATGTCTTGAACTATGGATGCACCTGACGATAATCTTGAATTCCTGATCCTTCTGCCTTTACCTCCCAAGTACCAAGATTGCATGTGTATACTACTATGCCAAGTCATACTCTTTTCAACTTTTTTGCTTTGTCTTGTTCTCAATCTGTTGCTCAGGGAGGTCTAAATTTCACAGTACTCCTCCTGCCTCAGCCTTTCAAGTGCTGGGATTCTAAGTGTGAGCCACCATGTCTGGCTCAACTTTTGTCAGTATCTGAAAATTCTCTGGAGATGAAAAAATGAGATGAGCCAGGCATGATGGCGCACGTCTTTAATCCCAGCACTTGGGAGGCAGAGGTAGGAGGATTGCTGGGAGTTCAAGGTCAGCCTGGGCTAGAGTGAGACCTTACCTTGAAAAACCAAAAAGATATGAATGGGCGGATGAGCTCTCACCACTATATGAATAGCATGAGCTATGCCATTCACCTACAGGCACATCTCAACAGTCATTCTGTCATCCTTGCTACTGCTTGATGGACTCATATCTGCAGAAGTTATTTTCATTCTTGTATCACGATTCAAAATCCCATCAAGCTATACACCTTTAATTTTTTTTCTATTTTTCTGTTTATGCACATGCATGGAGAGGCCAGAGTACAAATCATTCATTCTTAGGTATGCTCACCATGTCTCTTTGAGATAGGTTCTTATCCTGACCTGGAGCTCACAGATTATACTCAACCACATCACTTTGCTGAGACATTAAAACAAAGACAAAACAAAACAAAACAAACAAAAAAAAAACCATTCCCTAGCCAGTCATCTTACATAATGAAGTTTAACATAAACTTTGAACTGCATGGGGCTAGGGAGATGGCCCTGTGGTGGTTAAAAGCACTGCTGGCCCAGGAGGCCAAAAAGTGACGTATACATCTGGCATTCATTTGCAGTAGCAATAGACCATAAACATACACTAACAAAGAAAAAAAAATTAAAAAACAATTTAATTTAGGGATTCTAAAATATATAAATAATGGAGTAAAACTAATGTTAAGTTTTTCTAAAATAAAGCCCTATATAAATCAAGTTTTCATTTAGAAACATTAATCAAGGCGTGAATAGAAAGAAGCACTGAGGAGCAGATGAGAGGGCTCAGGCCAGGTTCAATTCCCTGACCACCACAAAGCCAGACACACAGTGGTGCAAGCACGCGCAGCGGCGAGAGACCCTGGTGCACCAGAAACCACACAATAAGTATCTTTCAGAAGATTAAGTACTTGTCACTAACACCCAACACAGTGCCTACATAAACCAGAAGCTCAGTAAATATTTCCTAGATGGACAAATATAGATGGGTGCAATACCTATAAAATTATCAAGATATAGACTCTTGGACTCGGAAATTCTATTGAGTCAAATTGTCTCTGGGACAATGGCATATGTTTTCAAAGATGTTCATTAATAAATATTCACTATTTTAATGTTTTATAACTGAAAATTTCAAGCTTTCATGTTTATCAGTATGCAATCAAACAACATAGACTTTAAAAAGAATAAGGTCTCCAAGTATGTCTCCAGAAAGAAGTTACCACACATTAAATTATAAAATGAAGATGTTTACATATACTATAAAATACATATATGTGCTTGTACATGCAAAAAAAGTATTGAGAATATCATTTATCGACACTAAGTGTAGATCAAGACATAGTACACTTACGGTTAGAATGGAAAATTTTACTTAATATTTTATATTTAAATGGCTGGTTAAGTTTTGTGCACAACTGTGAAACAATGAATGAAACTATAATTTTTTTCTGAGGAACCACAATACAGTATAAATTCCACAGAACACAAAACATCCTAAGTAATACTTGCCATTCTTTCAAAAACTCCACTACTAGCTGGGCGTGGTAGCACATGCCTTTAATCCCAGCACTCGGGAGGCACAGGTAGGAGGATCGCCATGAGTTCAATGCCACCCTGAGACTACATAGTGAATTCCAGGTCAGCCTGGGCTAGAGGGAGACCCTACCTCAAAAAACAAAACAACAACAACAAAAAAATTTAAGAAATTAGCAAAGCCGGGTGTGGTGGTGCACGCCTGGTAGTCCTAGAGACCCTACCTCGAAAAAACAAAACAAACAAACAGAAAAAAAAACCTCCACTACTCAGCATGCTATTTAAATTTACAAATTTGGACACTGGGATCTACTGGAAACACTATTAGTCATAAGATACATAATGGTAATTTAGGTTTGGCTGTCATATGAAGTTATAATGAATATACATGTTTCTAAGCATACTATACTTAAAGCTAAGTAAACCAAGGATGAAGTGCGCTCACTTGTACATTCCAAAGCCAAAGCTCAGAGCAGTCATCTGGGCCACAAGCAACAAGATAGTTATCATCTGGACTCCATGCAATGTAAGAAACACCATAGGCATGTCCTTCTAGGGTTTTGAGCAGTTTGAGCAGGTGTGTATCCTAGAAGAGAAGAACAGGTAACTCAGTTTATTCTCATCCCTAAAGCCACTGCTCTGCTAGCACAAGAACTTAAATAATTATGAAGATATTCTTTGATGTTATCCTTTAGTCTGAGTAATTTTACCCACGATTCCAGCTGAAGGCTCAATCAGCTTGCTTCATGGAGACTCAGTCACATCCATTAATACCTACCACACAGACCATAAAGGAAATTGAGGATACTGTGTGCTAGATGACACTGAGATCACCTTTAGAAACTGTTCAAGGCAGCCGGGCGTGATGGTGCACACCTTTAATCCCAGCACTTGGAAGGCAGAGGTAGAAGTGCTATGAGTTCGAGGACACCATGCAACTACACAGTGAATTCTAGGTCAGTCTGGGCTAGAGTGAGACCCTACCTCAAAAAACAACAAAAACAAAATAAGTCAATCAGGGGTTTAACCCTTCTCACCTTCGACATGGCAGGAGTTCTCTGTACTTTCTTCTCTTAATCTAATAAAGTCTCTCTAAACTTAAAAAAAGTCAACCGGGCTAGGGAGGCTTAGAGCAGCTGAAAGCTTATTTGCAAAGCCTAATAGCCTGGTTTTAATCTTATTTTTATTTGTAGTAAGTAGAGCGATACAGGCAGAGAGAGTATGGGCACACCAGGGCCTCTAGCCACTGCAAACAAACTCCAGATACATGCACCACTTTGTGCATCTGGCTTGTGTGGGTACTGGGGGATTGAGCCCTGGTCCTTAGGTTGTGGAGGCCTTAACCACTGAGCAATCTCTCCAGGCCCCTAATGGCCTGGTTTTAATGCCCTAGTACCCATGTAAAGCCAGACACACAAAGTGGTAAATGCAACTGGAGTTCCTTTGCAGTGTGGCAGGAGGCCCTGGTGCACCCATATTCTTTCTTCTTCTTTCCCTTCTTCCCCTCCCCTCTTTCATCAAATAAATAAAATTGAGTAAATTTTAAAAAATATAAAATGTCAGGAAACATCTGATATCTGGGATTTTTGAGTAGATGGGGACAATGTTGAAGATGAACCAGAAGATACATAATGACCCAATGCAGGTTTCCAAGAAATGAGGCCCCAAACTAAAATGGTCAGATGAAAAGAGGTCAGATGAAAAGATACTTTGAATATAAAGACATAGTCTGGTTAGCATGTGTTAGGCCCTAGGCTTAATCCTTAGCACCACAGAAACAAACTCACTCTAGACAACTGGTTTAAGGGATATGGAAGACAGGGAATTGTAGAAGCAACACATTTTATACTTTGGTGTAGAGACTTACTGAGCTTAGTTTTGAGTCTGGTTGTGGTAGGGAAATTCCAGTTAATGACCTCCAAGCAATTAGACACAGGTCTGGAACTAGTCTGATAAAATTAGGCTGGGAACTCCTTGCCCAGAAATGTAACTAAGAAGTGAATTATTTGCTATGTTGTTTCTTCACTGGTTCCTAAATCTATCATTCATACAAATGTACAGCCCAATCCATGGTTTTAACAAAACTGAATAACAATGTAACTATTTCTGACTCTTTGAGAAGGTGTTAAGAGTCAGGAGGTATCTGTATTAGCAGCAACATTGGGTCAAACTGGTTTGCATAATTTTTTAAAAAATTATTTATTTATTTGTAAGGAGAGAGAGAGATAGGAGAGAATGGGGTGCACCAGGGTCTCCAGCCACTGCAAATCAACTCCAGATGCATGTGTGACCCTGTGCATCTGGCTTTATGAATTGAACTCGGGTTGTCAGGCTCTTCAGGGAAAGGCTTAATCTCTGAGCCATCTCTCCAGCCCTGGTTTGCATAATTTTATGCAAGATTTTCTGACTAGCTTAATGCCTTTCAGGAAGAAACTTTTAGTCACAAAATACTCCAGATAAAACAAAGATATGCCCTCCAGCTGATTGGGGATGGGGAAGAGGGGCACTGGGGAACTGGGGAATAACAACTCATTGTTTGCCCATTAAATAATATAACTCATTATGGAGAATTAAAAAAAGATATGCATCAAAGTGAGAACAAATCTCTTTATAGATTTACTTAGCTCAGAAACTGTTTCAGTCAAGTATGCCTACAATCCCAGTACTCAGGAGGTGGAGGCAGGAGTTCCAGGATCAGTTGGGCAACTCATCTCAAAAACAAACAAATAAGCAAGCAAGCAAGCAAATAACAATAAAACAACAAAAACAAAAAATAGAGAGAAGGAAACCAATTGTTTCATCTAACTTAAATGAAAAACTTTAATCCCATAAATGACTGATTTGGAATTCACTATGTATTCTCAGGGTGGCCTCGAATTTACAGTGACCCTCTTATCCCTGCCTCTGGAGTGATGGGATTAAAGGCGTATACCACCACACCTGGCTAGATATTTGTATTTTATTTCCTAAGAATAATTAGCTTTTATGTTAACATAATTCAAATGGAGTCCACATGATTTCACTTGGATTTCCAGGGAAAATTCTTTTTGACAAAGGTAAGAAAATTGTTTTAAAAAAAAATCATGCACTGGAATTACGTTAATCTTTAAAAAAAATTCCTTTGTTTTTCTCATCTGAGTGTGTGCAAGCGCATGCCAGGGTTTCTTACCACTGCAAACAAACTCCAGACACATGCCCCACTTTTGTGGCTGGGCTTTACATAGGTGCTCGGCAGGCATTGCAAGCAGGAACCTTTAACCACAGAGCCATCTCTCCAGGCCTCTAACAATCATAAATTTTCCTTTTTCTACTTAAAAAAGAATACACCATAGAGGTTCTGGCACATTTCTATAAACCCAGCACACGGGAAGTACAAGGAGCAGGATTATGAATTCCAGGCCAGCCCTTGATACCTAATGAGATCCTATCTCAGAAAGAAAACTCAACAGAAGGAACAACAAAATAATTACATAAAATATACTTTCAAGAAAGAGCACAGTCGACTTGTGACCTAACAAAAGTACCATGAGAAATCCACACACATACAGATTTAGCATGGTCACTACTACATAACACTAAACAATTGTGAGCACATTAAACTCTACACATTACAGAAAATGACACAGAGCCAGGCATGGTGGCACAGGAGGGCTAGCACAGGAGTTCTAGGCTGCAGACTATGAGCACATTCAAAAACCAAGTGACAAACGTTATCAAAAAATGCACTTGGAAAAAGAATATCACTTATACACGTATATTTTTTAGAAAGGCAATTAATGAATCAGATTCAAAATTACCCCTTGATTGCCATCTAAACACTCCAACTCGGAGCACATACCGGATCAACTTGCCATACGATAACTGTTGTGTCTTTTGAGCCTGTTGCTAGTTTAGTGCCATCATTCGAGAATTTACAGAACCACACTTCATTACAGTGCTCCGTCAGGATCTGCTGGGTATAACATGGGAACTGTCTCCTAAAACAAAGAAGAGCACACACATTATTCTTTCACAACAAATTAGAGAAACACTGAAATTTACATAGTAACATGCAGCTACTGTTTGGACAGTACAACTCTATAGACACATTTGAGAATCCCTAATCAAGAAATCTGGAATACAAAATGCTCCAAAATTCAAAATTTTCTAAGGGCACACCTGTCCTCATGTGACTAGTTGTAATCAAAATGCAGGCATGGGGCTGGGAAGATGGCACTTGTTCACAAAGCCTGATGGTCTGGGTCCAATTTCCCAGTAACCACAGAAAGCTGAACTCAGAAAGTGGTACATGTGTCTAGAGTTCATTTGCAGAGGCAGGAGGCTCTGGCATGCCCATATTGTCTTTCTTTCTCTCAAATAGATTCAATAGATTATTTTTTAAAATGCAGGCATGCTAGAAAAATAATATAAAAATTACTTTCAGGTACTACGTAAGGCATGTATGAACCATAAGTGAACTGTATCTTTTAAGTCTTATACCCCAAATGTCATCTTTCACACAAACATCCCAAAATGTAAAAAATTCAAAGTCTGAAATATATTCAACTTGTATTTCAGATTATAAAAAATTACCTAAATCTTAGTTTACTTATTCCTTTCTTTATTATTAACACTGGTTCCTGCTATTATAGCACAGGCCAGCCTGAAACTTTAGCTCCTCCCGCCTCAGCCCAAAGTGCTGGGATATAGGCATGGATCACCTTGTCCAGCTAAAACTTTTAAATTTATCTTGAAAAACAACTTTCTCCATCTTCCCTAAACAATCAATAATTAAGGATCTCAATACCTAGAAGCAGGGGCAGCATATATAGCCCCCATCTCCCCCCCCCAAAAAAGTGTGCATGTCCATGTATGAATGTGTGTACTGTAGATTCAACAGTCTGATGGGTTGTATTTTAAAACCCTATTACTGGGACCTGAGAGATGGCTCAGCTGTCAAAGGTACTTGCTTGCAAAGCGCCTGGGTTTGATTCCTCACTACTCACATAAAGCCATTTCTTTAAAATTCGTGATCAGGGCTGGAGAGATGGCTCAGAGGTTAAGGCACTTGCCTCTAGTGCCTAAGGCCCTGCGTTCAATTCCCCAGGTCCCACCATAAGCCAAACCCACAAGATGGTGGCTCTGGTGCGCTCGCTCTCTCTCTCTCTCTCTCTCTCTCTCTCTCTCTCTCTATATATATATATATATATATATATATATATATATATATATATGTGTGTGTGTGTGTGTGTGTGTGTGTATATCTGCTTGAAAATGAATAAACAAAAAAAAATAAATGCTCTTGTTTAAAAAAAATCGTGATCAATACTAAAAGTTTTCATTATATCCTATACAATTTGTTTTTGGTGAAATCTGAACAATAAGCTTGGGAGACAGGAGGATTGCCCTGAGTTCAAGGCCACACTGAGACTCCAATAGTGAATTTCAGGTCAGCCTGGCCTGGGCTGGAGCAAGACCCTACCTCAAAAAACAAAAAAAAGAATAGTAATTTTATTTTAATTCAATTTGAGAGTTTTTTTTAAAATATTTTATTTATTTGAGAGAGACAGAGAAAGAGGCAGACAGAGAGACAGAGAATGGGTATGCCAGGGCCTCTAGCCACTGCTGCAAATGAATTCCAGATACATGCCCTCTTGTGCATCTGGCTCTAGATGAGCACTGGGGAATTGAACTCAGGTCCTTCTGCATTGCAGGCAAACGTCTTAACGGCTAAGCCATCTCTTCTGCCCGAGAAAGAGGAATTGGACACCATGCACTGCTTTGTGCATCTGGCTTTACATGAGTACTGGGGAATTGAACCCAGGTTTTTAGGCATTGCAGTCAAGCGCCTTAACCAATGAGCCATCCCTCCAGCCCCAATGTTTTTTATTTATTTGAAAAAGATTTACAGACAGACAGACAGACCAACCAAACAGGTACACACCAGAGCTTATTGCCTCTGCAAATGAACTCCAGAGAATGCTGGGGCTTCTTGCCACTGAAAACACACTCCAGATGTGTGCGCCATTTTGTGCATCTGGCTTTAAGTGGGTACTGGGGTATTGAGTCTAAGCCAACATGCTTTGCAAGCAAGTGCTTTTAACTGCTGAGCAATCTCTCCCAGCCCTGATCAGGGTAATTCAGCTATTCAATTCTCTATTCTACAGAGAAGAGAAGCTGACAGTTTTCAACACTAAGATTTAATTTAAAAAAAAAAACTTTCCTAGTTCCAATGCTAAAATTGTTTCTAGAAGACAGTAAAGCAGATAATAAGTTACCTATTTTTCTTCTGAAGACCTCTAGGTGAAATAAGGAATTAAATCCAAGTTTTATTTTCCAAGTCAGCAATGAAAGACACCATTCACTCAAGACTGTGCATACTGCCTGGATGGCTGACAAGAGTCCCTTCATGTCTTTAAAAATCTAGCTCTATAGTGAACAGGTGAGGATGGCTCCTGATTTTCTGGCTTGGTAAAGTAGGTAGGATCCTCACTGAGAGAGAATTCCAGCAAAAAAGTAGACATGTCAGGGATAAGAGAGAGGGCGAGAAATGCTTTATTGGATCTGCTGTGTTAAGGCGTGAGAACCACATTTAAACTGTACATTCTGCAGCTCTAGTCAATATCTTAGGAGTCATCAAACTCATAGGAAGAATCAAAGATGAGGAGCAAATAACTTCAGAACACACATGATTAAAGGGAGAGCAGAGGAGCCTAAAGGAGGGTCAGGATAACAACCAAGAGTTTTGGAATGTTGTATCAGTCAAAGGAAAAGTTTCAAAGAACAACACTCAATGCCACAGCAAGCTCAAGATACAGCGCTGGGAAGCAACCACTGATGTAAAACCTGAGGCTTTTCCTCATCAACATCACACACGGTTCTGCTAGTGTGCTGAGAAGAACTTGAGACAGTTAAATTGACAGGCACAGAAAATGGTTAACTAAACCCACAGACAAGAAAAATTAGATTTCAAATTTCAGCTTACAAATGTGGCTTACTATACAAACATATGTTTTGTTTCTAGTAATTTTTATACATATTTTACTTATTTACCTGAAAGAAAAAAAGCAGAGTGTGAATATGGGCACACCATGGCCTCTGTGCATCTGGCTTTACATGGATACTGGGGAACTGAACCCAGGCCCTCAGGTTTTGTAAGCAAGTGCCCTTAACCATTGAGCAATCTCTCCAGCCCCTCTATTCATTTTCAATTTTAGTAGTCTAAACTTTACTCATAAATGATACTAAATCAGATATGAATTGTTGGCTAGGTGTGGTAGCACCTGCCTCTTTAATCCCAGCACTTGGGAGGCAGACGTAGGAGGATCGCTGTGAGTTCAAGGCCACCCTGAGACTACATAGAGAATTCCATGTCAGCCTGGGATAAAGTGAGACCCTACCTTGAAAAACAAACAAACAAAAAACAGCAACAACAACAAAAAAAAAACCCCACAAATGAACAAACCAAGAAACAAACAAAAAAGCACATTATTGTTATACAGTGACAAGACCAAACCGCTACAAAATATTCTAACAGTTTGTAATTGCATCTGCAAAATGACAACCCATTTGTGTATGAGAAGTTTTTCCTCTTACCTACTACAAACATGATCTATGAGTAGAGACACAGAATCTAGGTTACTGTCAAGCTTGGTGTTGTGATACAGGCACCGGTCCCTTTGTAGCTCCACCGCCTGCCGCAGGAGAGTCTGTAAACGCCGTGGGGGAAGCATCACTGATGGTGGTAAATAGGCTTTAATAGAAGATATTTTAAAAAAAGAGAAATAAAAATAACAATAAACTGTAAACTTTTATTTAAGACATTTCCTCCTCTCCTGATGTACTTCCTTTTATAGTAACATTGCATAACACACACACACCAGTTCTAGGGGAGACCATATGACATGAGTTTTATGAGCAGTCAAAAGTTACAGTGGATGAGCTGGGCGTGGTGGCACATGCCTTTAATCCCAGCACTTGGGAGGCAGAGGTAGGAGGATTGCAGTGAGTTCAAGGCCACCCGGAGACTACATAGTGAATTCCAGGTCAGCCTGGACTAGAGCGAGACCCTACCTCGAAAAACCGGGAAGAAAAAAAAAAAAAAGCTACAGTGGAGTTGCCAGTAGGAAGTGATATACTTGGATAGGAGGGCTTTATTTTGTAGGTGGATTTTCTGAAATGCACATACATACAAATGAACAAAAAAAAAAAAAAGAGGAAAATCTAATGATGATTATGGATCAGTGGAAGGGTCAACATAAGACTAATCTCCACTGAACAAAGAAGCCAAAATGCTAAGCAGGCCATGGGCTAGTCCCTACAATGGCTTCTAATGCCCAGGACACAGTCTGTGCAAATTCAGAGAGCCCTGTACTTCTCTCAGGTGTATGGAGGCTATCCACTTATTGCAATACTATATAATTGTATGATTTGAGTAGAGACAAAGACATGACAAAAATAAAATCCCTAACATAAATTACAAGTTTTGCAGCACAGGTGGAAGAATAAAACAATTTATCTAAAAAAAATTAACAAATTACCAAATGAGCCTGGGCCCTGCCCTAGAAATCAACAAAATCTGTACAATGGCTGTGTCTTAAAGCAGGTCACTGACATGCTTTTCATCCAAAGAACATCTCAAGAACAGCATCACTAAACAGAACAAAAGGAGAGCTGTTCTGGAACCAGCACCTTCTCACTGGTTCTTGACGTTAGCTATGGCAGAGTTTGAAAAAAATCTTTGGTTTAAAAGGCAGTAAAATGTGTCTACTTACAAGCCTTCCTATTGGATTCATAGTATTCACTTCTAGGCTAAGAGGAAATAGGTACCAAAAATGAAGACTCTTACTCTGAAGTTTGTCCAGGAGTTTGGACCGGGAAGCCGTCCCTTTACCTTCCCATTCAGCTTTTGCTCGTAGGTCTTCTGCATGGCTGCACATCAGGTACCTAAAACCACAGCATAGTAAGCAACATATTGCTTCCTTTGGAATATAACGGAAAAATACTTCACTATATTTTGACAATCCAATTCTTGCTAATATAAATTAAGAAAAAACTTTCTACACTGAACCCAATTCACTAATTCAACCTGACAACTTCATGTTATTATTAAAATAGAATTATAACAGCTTAATAAATAATTCTCTTGTTTTGAGCCATTAGTATTATCTTATATTGTTATGTATTATATGTATGTAGCTTATTGTGTGCCAGGTTTTATTCCAAGTCCTCAACAAACACTTGACTGTTTCTGGCAGTACCATGGGAAGGAAGCACTATCATTCTAACTAGATACATGAAGCAATCCAGGCTAGAGAGGCAAAGTAGGCATTTGAACTGCAGACCTTGCTTGATTCATTGTGCTAATAACTTCATGGCTTCTCAAAAAAGTATTTTAAAAAACCTTAAAAAAATTTATACAATTAACAAAAAGCTTCAAGAATTTGTCACAAATATTACTTAAGAAATATTGCTTAAGTGGAGCAAGACAGATGGCTTAGCAGTTAAGGTGCTTGCCTGAGTTGACCAGAGTTCAATTCCCCAGTAGCCACATAAAGCCAAATGCAGAGTGGTGCATGTGTCTGGAGTACGTTTGTAATGGCTGGAGGCCCTGGTGTACCTATTCACTCTCTCTCCTCTCTCTCTGCTTGCAAAATAAAAGAATTGGTGTGAATGGACACCTCATTTCATCTTGTGAAAGGCATTGGTTTAACCACTGAGCTATCTCTCTAGCCCCTTTCCTTTTAAGAAAAATTATTTTTTGAGAGAAAGACAGACTGAGAAACACCAGAGTATCTTGCTGTTGCAAATAAACTCTACGTATCTGTGCCACTTTACGCGTCTAGCTTTATGTCAGTGAAGAGGAATTGAACTTGGGCCTGCAGCCCAACAAAGCAAGCACCTTTAACCACTGAGTCATTTTCCCACCTTCCCCTCAAGTACAAAAAGTGAACATTATAATTAGAGTCTAAATGATTTAATAGTCTCTTAGCCAACAGGAGACTACTCTCTTGTCATTTAGTATATAGTGGTCATTTAGTATATAGTGCCTGAGCTGGGGGGGGAGTACTTTTATTATTTATTATTATTTAGACTTTTTAAAAGTCTAAATTTTAAGCACAGGAAGCTGGATATTGTAAAAATTCTGTCGCTTAAAAATATTTAATGTCAATACATGAGAAATTTGTCACGTTTTAAAGTTTGGAAAAGTGACATATAGAATAAGTATGGTGGCTCAGACCTGTAATCCAGGCTACCTGGAAGGCTAAAGCAGAAGAATCCCAAATTCAGGCCTGCCTGGGGTACAAGTGAGCTCAAGGCTAGCCTAGGCAATTTAGTAACACTCTATCTCAAAATGAAAGACACAAAATGAACAGAAATTAATCTTTTCCTTTTCTTTCAAGATCACGTCAGAATAAACACTATGTACTAAGATACATACATCCTGATACCAGAGCATGGGAAATATAATACATCTAATGCATGACATTGAGGTGATAAAGAAATCAGGGCTGGGGAGACGGCTCTTAGAGGTGGTTTGTTTTCATAGCCCATCAGCCCAGGCTCAACTTCACAGCCACCCACACCCATATGAAGCCGGCAAGAGACCCTGACATGCACACAAACACACCAACAAAAAAGAATCAAATATCTATAAAAAGGTAATTAGAACTAATTTATCATCCATAGTACCAAAATAGCAGAATTTACTACTTCAAGACCAATGAATTTATTTAATTTTATGTTTAATTAGGCCCCCGTCCATTTATTTCACTATGTGTTAGATTTTGTTCTAGATGCAGGAGTCATATTATATGGTGGAAAATGCTGTAAGAAAACAAAAACAACAGGGGCTGAAGAGATGGCTCAGCGGTTAAGGCACTTGCCTGCAAAGCCTGACGATCAGGTTCAATTCCCAGTACCCACATAAAGCCAGATACAAGGGTGGCTCATGCATCTGGAGTTCGTTTGCAGCGGCTAGAGGCAATGGTATACCCATTCTCTCAAATAAAAATTAAAAAACAAAACAACATCGAGATAGGATAGAAAATGCCTAGATGACTGGTCTGAAGAAGACATAGGCGAGTAGCTTCAGGTTAGAGTAAAGAACGAGCAAAGCAAATGCCTCAAGAGATTAATGAAGGACTGAACATCTTGTTTGCTAGGAAGATGTGCTCTGAGGCACTGTCACCTCCCAGCCCACCAGGGACTGACTGTTACATTCATGACTCCATGATCAATACTGATAACCCTACCAAGAGCCTCAGTAGAATGGGGGCAAGGGAGAGGGGGCATAAGAGGGTTAATTGCAATAAAGTTCTCAATACAAGAAGAAAAACAAATTTGTGAACTTGAGTAGATTTTATATTTTAAGTGTGATAGAAAGGTAAATTAAAAATTTTTTTCATTTACAGAGAGAGAGAGAGAGAGAGAGAGAGAGAGAGAGAGAGAGAGAGAGAGAGAGAGAGA
>PVHP010013798.1:19063-40431 GCA_004024765.1 Zapus hudsonius | reverse complement strand
CAGAGAAAGACGAGATGAACAAGGGGCCCACAGCCACAGCCATTAAATCAACACAGGATTAGCCAGTGGAACAGAAACCAACGATTTTCGACACAAAGACCCCTAAGCTCACAACCTTAAAGCAAACTTATTACTCATCCACCATGACTCAGGGAACTATGCGGAAGAGGGGGCGGAAAGATTGTGAGAGCCGTGGTGGGGGAGACTATCCAGAGGTAAGGCCAGGAGAAACTGGCTGATTACTAGTCTATCCATGGTCCCCTGTCACAAGGACTGATCCAGACGACCCATGGAGGAGGTTATCCAGTTGAGGGGGGAGGGGAGGGCAGTGGGGAATTGGGGATAACAACTCATTGTTTGCCCCCCAAATGTTGTAACTCATTATGGACAATAAAAAAAAAAAAAGATCTGATCACCTCTTAACGTTTTAACCTGCCCCTACTTACTAATAACTCATAAATAAGAATTAAATTTCAAATATTTTGTAAATAAAATTATGGCAACATAGAGAAATGATATAAAATTCTAGTAAACTAATTCTGGTAATGTGAAAAAGAAAGAAGGAAAGGAAAGGAAAGGAAAGGAAAGGAAAGGAAAGGAAGGAAGGAAGGAAGAAAGAAAGAAAGAAAGAAAGAAAGAAAGAAAGAAAGAAAGAAAGAAAGAAAGAAAGAAAGAAAGAAAGAAAGAAAGAAAGAAAGAAAGAAAGAAAGAAAGAAGGAAGGAAGGAAGGAAGGAAGAAAGAAAGAGAAAGAAAGAAAGAAAGGAAAAAGAAAGGAAGAAAGGAAGAAAGAAAGAAAGAAGGAAGGAAGACAGGAAGAAAGGAAGAAAGGAAGGCTATGTGAGATTTATTCCATAAATGCAAGTTATTCTAATATATAATACAATATATATTAAAATATATATAACCTGGAATTCACAATGTAGTCTCAGGGTGGCCTCGAACTCATGGCGATCCTCCTACCTCTGCCTCCCGAGTGCTAGGACTAAAGGTGTGAGCCACCATACCAGACATGTTAATATTAAACACTATATTAACACAACAAAAGACAGGTTTATGATTTTCTCATTGGATACAATGTATACAATTAATAAAAGCAAATGTTAGATGATTGAAATGCTCCTCAGAAGTGAGAAATTTCCTCTACAAAATGAACCTAACTACTAAGAAATAATCAGTAACATATTTAATGGTGAAAGGGTGAGTGATTTCCTGCTATAGTTGCAGTAGCTACACGTATCATCTCAATTCTATGTTACATTGAAGGTTCCAGGCAAAGAACAGGAGGAAGAAAATTAAATAAATTTTATTTTATTTGAAAATATCATATAAGGAGTTAGCCCTAGGGAATTTATACAGAGCCAAAGTGCAGAAAAATGAATGAGTTTAGAAACATTGCAGGGATCCAATAACATATATAAAATGTTGTATATCTATATATTCATATTAGAAATGGAAAATGCCCCGTTACTGATATGTATCTATTTGATAAACAAAAAAAAGCATAAGATACTTAGAAAAAATATTGTCAAAGAAGTAGTGGAAATTGAGGCAGGAGGATTACCATGGCTTCCATGGTAACGGAAGGATGATAAGGGTTCACTGAAGACTAGAAATTTTGTTGACAAATATTCAGTTAGACATCATCACATAGAAATAGATGAATCACTTATGAATAGAAATACACAATCACATTGACATTATAAATCCTCATAAAACAGAAAATGAAAAAACAAGAGAACTCTCATTTAGTCGAAAACAACAGTATTAATTTTAGTGTTTTATAGGTATAGTGAAAAGTACCTATCATTGAAGCAGAATTTACAGCCCTGAAAATAGACTCTTATAGTTATGGTCTGATTTACAATGATGATACCAAGATAATTCAACAAGAATAGAATGAGACAAGAAAAATGATACATCCACCCTCAAAAGAATAAATTTGTAACCTTATTTCATGTCAAACACAAAAATTAACCCAAAGCTTTTCATAAATCTAAATGGATGAGCTTAAACAATGATCTTCTGAATATATGAATAAATATTTTTACCTGCACTCTAATGCAAGTATCTGAACTCTAATATAAGAAATGCTTAGGATTTAATTTAGGGTCAATGCTTAGAAAGGTTTTGTTAATGATTTTTTTTACCCAGTTTGTAATCAAAATTTTAAAAATTAAAAATGATTAAAAATAAGTTTTCATACTTGAGTAAATAGTACTTTTGATGATTTCTAGAAAACACAATTATTAAAATGTGAAAATAAAGCATACCATGCTATATTATGAAAAATACTATTCTGAAACGTGAATGAAAGTGATGTTTCAAAGTTGGAGGCAATACAATAAGCATTCATGTGATTACTGTTGTTGGTGCTTGCTTCCATCTTGATAATTCTAGACATTTTGACACCTATTATAAACCTTTTTCTTTTCAGTATAAGACATATAAAACACATATTTATTTTACAATATTTTACCATGCAAGAAGTATGAACATGATATTCTGTATATGGAAATAAAGAATATAATACACACATCTGTATGGGTGCATCAATAGCATTTTCCTCCAGTAAACATGGAAATAAACTAGAGAAGTATCTTACTTCTATTTTAAAGTCATAGGATAGTAAAACATTGAGCCTAAATGATTGAATGAGAGAAGAATAGAAGAAAGGTAGGAGGTTTGAACCAGGGATGTTTGAACACCAAGAAATTTTCTATGAAATAGTCAATATACAAATTAGGACACAGAATTTATAAATCTCATGGATGAGATTTGGAATGAAATTTCATGTGGTAAGACAAATAAAACCTTGCCACTGTTAAATGGTATTTCATATCACAAAGTTACCTTTTAAAATACGATTATTAGGGGTGTTAGAATGATATAGACTGTATATTGAGGCCTTGAATAAATATATACAGGCTAGGAAAAGGAAACGTAGACATATAAATAGGAAAGTTATTTGAGAGATGCTAAACAAAATTGATGAATTTAGAAATGCAGTCAGAATTTGAAAAAACCCACAAAAACAACAAAGTAATGTCTTCCTTGAGGCCTGGAGAGAAGCTAGCACTTGATTACAAATTAATTTTTGTGCATTTAAATGGATTTCAGAGCTACAAGGCAAATATTTTGTTGATCAATGAAAGACAAAACTTAACTATAATTTTGGTAAACTAGCCATAAGGAACCAGTGCATATATATTTCATAAAATAGATCTCCAAATGCTTCAACCTATGAATGGGTAATTACTGAGCACTAAGAATTGTACAAGCTGGAAAAATACAAGATACGGTGAAGGAATTTGCTATGATGCATATCTATTTGAAATATTTAACTCAATCAATGGGATACACTTCTATAAGGTTTGAATGTTTTCCCATATTTTCATTGAAAACTTATTTTGAAAAAAGTAATCATTTCATCTTTGGTAAATCAGATTTCATTAAGACAAACAAAAATTATTTCACTCAAAATAAAATACTCTAGTAGAGGATGAATAGCCAAAAAATGGGTATAGCTTTAAAAAGAATCATTTGTTTTAACCAGGATACATACTTTATTAATCTGGCTAATAAATTTTAGGAATATGTGCTTCTAAAATTCAAGTTACAATTCAAGTGACACCAGACAGTTGTGATGGATACACAAAGAGCACTTTCAGACAAGGGCTTCCACATCTTGATAACAAAATGGAAAGAAGAACAGTCCCTAACCTTAGCTCATGTGTTCTGGCGTCATCATCTTCCACTGACCTGCACCTGGTTAAGAAGGTGAAGCCAAGCCGATGTCTCAGCAAATCAGATCCCTGGAAGAAAGAAACAATTTTAATAAACTGAAAATCATTAGACAGAAAATAGAAAGTTGTCTAAATGTTATTAAAATAAAAAATTAAAAAAATATAACTGTTCTCTTGTTTTAAAAAAAAACAAATTCACATTTATGACATACACCTTTTTGCAGCTTCTGAAAGGTGACTCTATAATCAGATCACAATTTCAAAAGAATATTGTGGTTGTGATCCACAGCAGACCAATCACGCAGAAACTATAAATATGATGACGTGAAATGTGATTATTCATACATGTGGATTTTTTGGAAATTAAATTAAAATAATTTATAATTATACATGTTTTAATAGAGGGACTCTACATTACTTTTCTGTTATGAATGAACTAAATGTATTTTGTGAACTTCCTATAGCATACTTTCTCAGATATCTGTTTAAGGTGGAAAACATTGGGATTGAATCTGAAACATCCGCTATTTGGCAAAGTTCTGGAACGTTTAAAAATAGGACTATCTCTATTGGAGAAATGGCCCCGCAGTTCATATCACTTCCATTGCAAGCATGAGTGCCTCATAACACCTGAAAGATCATTAGATTTCAACCACTGGTCCCAAATAAGTAGCTGGATATAAGCATGCATGTCTGTAATGCTAGTCCTTTGGGGATCAGGGACAGAAGAATCATGAGGGTTCACAGGAGAGAGAGAGAGAGAGAGAGAGAGAGAGAGAGAGAGAGAGAGAGAGAGAGAGAGAGAGAGAGAGGAGGAAGAAGGAGAAGCAGAAGGAGAAGAGAAGGGAGGCAGGCAGGCAGGCAGGCAGGCAGGCAGGAAGGAAGGAAGGAAGGAAGGAAGGAAGGAAGGAAGGAAGGAAGGAAGGAAGGAAAGAAGGAAAAGACAACCACACTAAGTGTGGGATCAGTGAGAAAAACCAAAACAATAACAATGGGGAGGGGGACACTTGATATTCCCCTTGGTGATCACATACATGTGCACATGACCACACATGCACCACACCAAACACAGAAACAAACTGGAAATTTATAGGGGATTTTTCTCCTTGGAATGTTGAAAAAATTTTAAAAAAAAACTTTCTCTGAATAATTTAGAAATAAATAACTTTCTGTAAAACACATTTTTCTCCAGAAATCACACTTTCAAATCACACTGTGTAGAATATATGAAAAGTGTTTCCAAGATTTCAATTACCATATTCACACTAAAACATTTTATCTATGTAGAAATTGCAAATTGGAATTTGCTTCTACAAAACCAAACATGCACTTCAATTAAAAATCTAACCTTTGATTCTGTTCACAATTTGTGGGATAATTTATTATTTTACAAATTGCTAGTTTTGCACTACAAATATGTATATAACAGGTTATTTGAAATTTTAAAACTGACATTAATCAGTACTTGTATTTTTCATTGAAAGCATGATAAAAATTTTAATAAAGTCACGTATGGCACATTTCTTGCACTGGATGTAAACATTTTGTGATTTCAACTTTACTTCATAATAATCTTTTCTTTATAGTGAAGTACAAAAGTCCAGAAGGCCAGAGCAGACCTATTTAAATTATTTGGTGTGACACAATAACAGATATTTTGTGCATGTATGATTCTAATTAAATTTTCCTATGAGTAAATAATTAAATAGGAAACATTTCTTTCCTCCTTCTTACTTGTATAATTTCAATTTTTGGTGAAAGTCAATAGCCTGAGTTTCTAAAATGTTATTTTAAAAGTAAAGTTAGGACAAATATAAAATTTTGAAGTTCTTTATTTGCTATTTATCAAATAAAATTTATTTTTGTTAAGAACTTGTGGTAGTTTTGAATAGATGTCCCCCAAAAGAATTATAGGTTTATTATAATTGTGAATTGTCTCCAGCTGGAGGAGGTGTCACTTTGGCCTGGCCTCTTGGGGTCTGGCCCTGAGGTATTTCTAAACTGAATGCAAAATAATAGGGTTATATATGCAAAAGAGCAGCCTGAACTCAAGTGTGCTAATCCTGCTGTTTTGTGAGTCAGTGTGTGAGAGTTGCTTGCTTGTTTTGGAGGTGCTGGGTCTCTGTCTCTCTGCTTGGATCTGTGAAAGGGGGCCAGCCTTTCCTTAACTTCCCCTGGATCTGTTATTTCAATAAATACTTTCCTCCCCAAAACTGTGCCTGGTTTGAAGATTCATCCCAGAGGCGTGTGGCTGACTACTACAGAACCTAATTACCTCTACTTTAACCTCTGTACATTGTACCAAAAGTAAAAGAAGGAGGAATATTTTTGAAGCAAGTAGAATATGAAAATCAAGGTTTTTGGTTGAGTTTTGTTTATTTGCTTTTATTTTATTTATTTGCTTTGTTTTGTACACCATGCTGCGAAAGGACCAAGGACAATGTGTATGGTAAACAAACACTATTTCTGAGCTATGTTCCTACTCCAAAGCCAAGCTCTTAAACTCCTTCCATGTATAACTTTGAGTTAATATTTAAATAATACATTTCCAGAAAAACTAAGAAATTCTTCTATTTAGGCAGATTAATAATTTTCAACTAATGCACTCACAAATACTCAAAAATAATTGCAAGAAAGTAATAAGTTTGATTTGTCAAAAAATTCAACTTTTAATTTTTATATTCAAGCTAAATTCTATGGATTCACTTCTTTATTAGTTTTTATTTGATATTTAACCATTTAACCTTCAAAAAATTCTGTCCATCACTCTATCACATAGGGCAGAACAGCAGCTGTGAAGTATACATAAGGCCTAACTTCACCTTTGGAAATATCAACCACAAAGACAGGGAGATGGTTCAGTCAGTGAGGTGGGTACCTTGCAACCATGAGGAGCTGTGTTTGATTCACAGTAGGCATGTGATACGGATTATGATGTGGGGTGTGGGGAAGCGTTAGAATTTAGATAACCCCCAGTAAAAATTTCAATGCACCCTAAATTTAAAGCATATCCAAGCTCTTGTGTATAAAGTTAAAGAATTAAAATCATAGACAACAAAAATAGTAAGGTATAGTGGGAGACTTTATTATTTAAGGGAACATGGGGAGTTACAGAGTTTTCCAACCACAAGTGTGGGGAAAACATTTTTCAGAGAGTTTACCAGAACTTCTATTGTTTAGCTAAATAAGCAGAAACAGAAAAGATAACAGGGAGCTCCCATCATGAGGAGAGGTTCATGAGGGAGAAAGTCTGGAGCCTGCCCCCACTCCAGCTATGGCTGGGGTGGGGGAAGGCCTTACCTTCCTGGAAATTCAGAGATCCTTCTGCAGCCCGGACATGTGGGGAAAGAGACCGCCTTCCTTTAGGGAAGTTAATTTAAGTTCTCCCCAGGTGACTTAGAGAGACAGCTGAATGATTCATATGTGACCAATCCGCCCCTAGGTTGTAGCTCTAGCTAGGTACCTCCCACTCAAGGGGAGGGATGTTCCCTACAGACACCTGACCCTGTCACATATGTAAATTACAGGTAGCATGGGCATGAAGTCCCATCATAGGGACAGAGAGAAAGTAGTTTACTACCAGTTAGTCTACCAGATATGAGAGTTCCAGACCAATGAGAGACTCCGTCTCAAAGGTCATGAGGAGTCATGAGGAATTGACTCCGAAGATTGTCCTCTGGTCTCCACATGTATGCACATATACACAGAAACACACACATGCATACATAAACAAACACACATACAAAAACACACACACAAACTTGCTTTGCACACATTCTTACACACCTGAACAGACACACTCACATGTACATATATCATACAAACACATGCACATGCCAAAAGAAGTAGAACCTTCCAATAGTTAACACTGTAACTATTTGTAAATAGGCATTAAAAGTGATGAATGATGGAAATTACATTTGTGGGATAATCTTTTGTGGAATTAGGGTATTGTTAGTGTTTAAAGAGTAGACTTTATAGAAAGTCCCTATCACTGAGCACATTTATAATAGATATCTGAGCTGCATGTGAGGACTTTACAGGAAGTCCCTACCAATGAGATAATTACCTTTATAAGAGATACCGGGGAAGCAGGTGAGGATACAGCAGAAAAGTGAACATAGAGGAAAGCTATAGAAGGAAATCATCATCCCATGTTGTGGTGTTGAATTGCCTGCTTACAGAACTGGAAGAGAACCCATTTCTAATTTAAAGTCACATAGTATATGGTAACTCCATATGGGCAACTCTACCAAATTAGTACAAATGTAAATATAGATTTTATGCTCATCTCTACTTTACACCATACAAAGTATTAGAGTGATTTCATTAGTTTCTATAATAGTTTAAAGGAGAGGGGTACTTTCGATGATGACAACTGGATATCATCTATTTCATTGTTTGTTTCAGATGAAAAAGAATTTATATGACAGCTGGAGGAATGCTTATTTCTATGCACACACACACACATATATATATATGTATATATATATATGTATATAGATATAGATATAGTATAGGTATTATAGAAATAGATATAGATATAGATATAGATATAGATATAGATATAGATATAGATATAGATATAGATATAGATATAGATATAGATATAGATATAGATATAGATATAGATATAGATATAGATATAGATATAGATACACACACATAGTTCTTACAGATGACTCCTCCAATATTGAGACAGAAAGTCTTAACCTATTTAGATTCACTTCAAACACTTTATTCTGGATTCACTTCAGTTATTTCTGAAAATGTTTATTAACTAGAGGCTATATCATAAATCTAACACATTTTTTGCTTTTCTTAACATTTTTTATGTATATGTTACATTCTTTATCATGGATGCCCCACATTGCCTCCTTTATCCTTCTCAGTCTCACTGTATTCCTTCTTGTCTCCTACCAGTGGCTGTGCTGTGGGAATGACTCCCCTCCCCAGCGACCTTTCACTATGATTAGAGCCTTCAGGAGAGGAGTGGCCTTCCAAGCTCTTCACCAAACTATTACAGAAGACAGATTGGATGCACCATGTGCAGGTCTTGTACAGCTACTATGATTGCTTGGACACAATGACTTTGTCACATCCATATATTAAGCCCCATGGGCTCCCCCATCCTCCAGCTATTACATTCTTTTCATCCCATATTCTGAAATGTTCCATGAGCCATAGACTGGATGACATATATGTCCTATGTAATACCGAACTCTCATATGTCACTTGTTTTCATTAGTATTTATTTTCCTCACTGAGGGCTCCAATGGGGGGTAAGATAGAACTAATCTGTGTTTATAAAGATTTTTATTCACTAAGCTGTTTGACAACACACCCAATAATCAATGCATTAATAGTAGGTGCTTCCATAATAGGGTCTACATTATCCTCAGATATGGGCTTTTGATAAGTTGTCAGCATCAGGCATGCATTCCATACTGTGGAACTGGCCTCCAATATGACCATAGAGCAGTTGGTTCCCCCATATCCTCCATGGAACTAGTGTACCAGAGGGCACATCTTTCCTTCTGGGTGAGTATTTTGAAAGGACCAGTTCTTGGCTGGGCGGTATTGTTGATGACATTCCCCCCCCCCCCCAGGAGCCTGCATAGCACCTCCCAGCTTTATGAAAACCAGCCAAAAGGAAGGAATCTTCGATCTCAGCATCCACTTCATTCCTTATGTCACACACCTCAAACTTCCAGTGTTATAGAACTTTATCTTTCCAGTCTATAAGCAAAAATAATGCTTCTGTATATATTGAGTATTTTTTCTTTTGAAATGTATCTTTTTTAACCAAACACTTTTTTTTGTAATATATTGATACTTTCAGGCTGTGAGGGTGTATGTGAGCATACTCTTGGACTTTAAGAAAAAGTAAAAGAAAAACTGTTCTAAGGAAAAACACAGTAGTGAATATGGACTGAGAAATATGTAGCACTAAAATACAAAGAAAAATCTCTGTAAATCATACATGCTTTTAGCCTGAAAAATATTTAAATCATCTATTCCAATTAGCATTTCATAGCTAAAGGAAATTGGCAATGCTCTCCCTGCCCAAATGTTCACTGATTTACTGCTATTGGCTAGGTGAACTCATAGGCAATTAACTGGACCTGTCCAAGATGCCTGTCTCCAGAGCCTACTCTGTCAGAAGCGAGAAACTTTCTTTTCTATAAGGTTTCCATAGATTAATACAATACTGAAGTTATAAAATATATTGAAGTAATAATAATTTATTATTTCTAATTTTGCCCCAGCTTATTCTATCATACTCTACAAATATTTGATATTATTTTTCCATTGTTCCAATAGTCATGTCAATTGAGTCTTTTTTCCAATCCAAGTAGTGAAATGCATTAAATTATTGCCATGGACACTGTGACTGGCTCTAGCTCAGCCACCACACATTTTAACCAACCTCATATCCTCAAGTTGAGCAGCAGATATTTCTGTCTCTAATGTTCTTTGGTTTTTCTGTGACAACATCGACATAAATATTGTAATATATGTATATATATTTATTTCAGATATATTACTCTTTACTGCATATATATACATATATTTCATGTCTTTCATATTCCATGTGGATTTCCTCATCATTAAAATCTTTAGAGAGGTGTGCCTTGCACTCAGAATAAAATTATTCCTACATTCAAATTCTGGCACAGTCTGCCTGTGTTTCCAAGTTCACTTCATGTTTGAATTTCTCCTATTCATTTTCCCTGGGACCAAAGACTTATTTCTGTTACCTGAGTTTGCTCTCTTATATCCTTGTCCACTTACTAAAAATGTGTATTACAATAGGCGCTGCAATAAACAGCATGTATCATAAACTGAAAATCAGGTTGACAGTAAGATAACATGTGTTACAGATGATGATATAGGAAGACGAAATGAGAGTGGACCACGCTGGTATGTAACTCATGGACTGCTGACATTAGACTCATTGTGGTAGATAGGTTATAGTTAGATAGATGATAGATAAATGAATGATAAATACACGGATAGATGGGCAATAGCTAGACTGGACACAGTAACAATTCTTCCAATGTAATTAATATGTTCTATGGCGTTTAGTAGAACTGTGGATCATACCATACCATAGAAGATCATATTTGTATGAATTTCACAAATATACCTACCTGTGATAAAGTTTTGTTTATAAATCACACATATTATATTATGGTAACAAAGAAGTACATTTATATTAATATAATTATGCAATTCATTAAACACACCTATTTAATAGTTGAAATTTTTATTTAATATTTTCAGATAACAGTTGAGTGAATAATTGAAACCTTGGAAAGTAAGTCTGCAGAAAGTGTGGGGCTGCGCTATTTGATTTGTTCAGTAACATGTGCTACTTCTAAAAAAAATAAAAGCAATATAATGTGTTTCAAGAATGGGACCTAGCTTTACCTTATACGTCCATATCAAAATACTGTCTTTCCTCTTTGTAGAGAAACATGCTTTCAGCAATATATTATTTTCAACATGAAATCCAGTTATTATATTATGTGAAATATAAATAGACTGATCTCAATTTTATTTTTCTTTCTCCCCTTCTTTCCTTCCTTCCTTCCTTCCTTCCTTCTTTCTTCCCTTTTTTCCTTTCTTTTTCTTTTTAGTTGTTCTCTATTTTCACAAACTAGAACAGATCTCCCTCATACTCCCCACTCCTGAGCATACACATACATACTTTTCCCTTTCTCATGAATATCTGTCATTAATACATTGTATGAATTCATAAGGACCTAATATTAAATTATTATTACTAGGAATATTTCACTGTTAACATTCATCTTCACACGTTTGTTACAGAACTCTTGTTTTTTTAAAAACTGCATAATCTCATTCAGTCATTATTCCAGTATTATACAAAGCAGTTTCACCAGCCAAAAAAAATCTTGTGTTTCATATATTCATCTGTCTTCCACTCTCCTGGATTCCTGAAATCTCCTGTTTTATTCATTGTCATGGGTTTATAATTTGAGAATAGCATATACTTGTAATCATACCGCATGTAGCTCTTTCCAACTGACTTCTTTGATTAGAGATATACATTTAAGTTCCCCCTGTGTCTTCTTCTTGCTTGCTGGTACGTTTCTTCCTGTCATAGTCTCATATCCTAATGTATGTCTGTAGCACAGTTTTATTCTTCCACCTAGATATTAAAAGGGGTTTTATAGCCGGGTCCAGAGACGGGTATGTATATGACATCACACATGTAAATTAACAGATCAAGTAGGTCATAAGAGAGCTCAAAGTTTAAAAATGGGTTCCAGAGAAATGCACATAAGCCTCTGTTTCACCTCTTCCGCTACCTGCCTTTCTTGACTAAAGCTTGTCTTATTCATAGGCCAAGTGTCAGGGCAAGTTAAGAAAAGCAAGTTAAGTCACAAGTTGCATTTGTTGTGCAATGGTTTCTGGAAGTCCAGACAACCCGCATAGACATAGACAAAGGAGTGACAGCAAGCATTCTCAGACCTCTCTTAAATTGCCCTAAGCTTGTAGTCACAGACCTCAAACAGCTGCTGTTTCTGTGCCCCTAATCTTCCAAGCTTGAGTAATATTCCTTCAGTAATGTGTTCTTATATTAGTAATATCCTAATCTTCCATGACACTGGTACTGGGTCTCTCTCTCTCTGCTTGGATCTGTGAAAGGGGACCAACCTCTTTCACCATTCTGAAACTTCCCCTGGATCTGTTACTATAATAATTATTTTCCTCCTAAAATTGTACCTGTTCTGTGATTCATCTGAGCTGACTATTAGAGACTTCTTACCAGAATGCTGGGTGATAAAGTTGAGATTAATCAGATGGTGTAAATTTTCATCTTCTGGAACTTGTGTACTGGAGGAATGGACATGGACTACTTGGTACTTGCAACTGTAGATGCCTTCCAGAGCAGTAAGCTAAATTTTGTAGATTATTCTGGTGAGAATTTGGAAATGCTCAGTACAGACAGAATTGCATTTGGAGACTTGGCATGTGAACTTTCTAAAGGGAAGAAGAGACTGCAGAAAACTTAAATAGAGTGTGTGCCTGGGTCAAGGAATGGATGTGTCCTACTTTTTGTCATAATTACCCATATGATGCTGGGATGAATCTTCAAACGAGGCACGATTTTGGGGAGGAAAGTATTATTGAAAATACAGTTTGAGGAGAAGTTCCATAATAGCAAAAGAGGCTGGCCCTCTTTCACAGGTCCAAGCAGAGAGAAAAAAAATCACCAACATGACACACACAAAACAGGGAATAAGCAGGAGGAGCAAGGAGACAATTTCTTCCCCATTATATAGCCTTAGGGTGGGGTCTTACAATACTTCCAAGACTTACTGGCTTCCTGAGTCTCTGGGATTTCCTTCCTGCACTGCCCTTACAGGAAAGGATGTTTACTTCTAGCTTCTTTGAGCTTCTTTGTATCCTTCCCCCTTCTGAGAGGCTGCCTTCCTATAAACATTCTCAGAGACCTACCCAAGTTAATTAAAAAATATCAACTTAACAACAAAACCTAACCATCACAGAGTTTGACCGAGGTTGAATTTAAAATGGACTGTTGTACTTGGTTATAGATATGGAACATATCGTTCAGATATGTAAAGCATTCTCTCAGATGTTATGAGTTGTTATCCTGGGAAAGATCCTGTGGAAAAACATTTTCCAGGCTCAGGGAGAGCTGTATTTACCTTCATATATATATATATATATATATATATATATATATATATATATATATATATATATATATATTCAAGAAAAAATAATCTAAGACTAAAACTGGTAGAAAAAGCCTAATATAAATTAAAGCTGGAATTTAAGAACTTGAAACCTTAGATCAACTGAGAATTTCAAGAAAGCCAATGCCAGTTCTTAGGAAATAAAAATAATTTGGATAAAGCATTACAAATAGAGTATGAAGGATCATAAAAATAAATATATTAAACCTCTAAAAAGTAATACTTTCATTGCTTCAAAACATATGACTTTGTACATATATATATGTTTACAGAGTTCTTGATTTTTTTGTGTGTGCCGTGTTTATATGATATGTGTATGTGCGAGACTGTCAGCATTCCTAAGCCACAATCACATGTGGATGTCATTGGACAATTTTCAGGTGTCATTCCTTGCCCTAAACCTCCTTTAGGGCAAGGTAACACATTGTTCACAGCTGCCTTCCATAAGCTTGCTGGCCTAGGGCTTCCAGCAGATTCTCCTGTGCCTGCTTCCTTGACCCGTAGATGTGGCTGGGATTTCAATGGTCCACTACAGCATCTGGCTTTTCAAATGTTTACTGGTATTCTGAACTCAGATATTCATGCTTATTTGAATTGCAATCACTTTATCCACTGAGCATTTCCTATAAATTACCTATAAACATTACATATGTTACTCTAAAATTTTTGATAAGTTTTATTTTTATCATTATGTAGTTTAAATATATTTCTGAATTTTTCTCTATTTTTTTATAACCAATTCTTATTTAAACATATCTCCTAAAGGTAAAGTTTTTTTTTTGGTCCAAATTTAGAATATTCATCCATGACAAGTTACACTAAGTAAGTGTCAGTAATAAAAATACCTTTTTTAAAAGCACAAGAAAATCCTAGAAGTCAGGGCAAAACAAGGCTCAGGGCAGCTGCTGAGGATAGGTATAATCTTATCTGCATATGTCCCCATTTCATTATAACTATGGAATCATGGTAAAATTTCTGTCTTGAATTGTAGTATGAGGGAGCTAAAACATAATGAGCTACAACATTGGAAGACATCTTCCTTTTCAGAAGGACAAGAACCATGATTCTTTTGGTCACAGATTACAAGGATATTTTTTAGAATTTTTATTCCCAGAGACTTCTATATATTTTATTTTTCTTCTTAATTACTAGTAAGAAAGAGGAGAGAGGGCTGGAGAGATGGCTCAGCGGATAAGGCACTTGTCTCCAGTGCCTAAGGCCCCGGGTTCAGTTCCCCAGGACCCATATATGCCAGACCCACAAGGTGGTGCCCTGGTTCCTGGTTCTCTCTCTCTCTCTCTCTCTCTCTCTCTCTCTCTCTCTCTCTCTCTCTCTCTCTCTCTCTCTCTCTCTCTCTCTCTCCATCTCTCTGCTTGAAAATGAATAAAGAAAATATTTTATAAAAAAGAGGAGAGAAGTAGGTCCATATAGGACAAACTAGAAAATTGTCCTAATAGCTTATTTTGCACTTTGCCTGAATTCAAATAATTTGATAATTTTAGATGCATCTAATTACCCACAATTTGATTCTAATTAATAATGCACATGAGCTTCTGAGAGTGTTTGGGTGATGTAGTATATAAATTACACTGGCTTCAGTTGATTATTCTCTCTATTCATCTATTCTTTTACACTTATTTCTCCTGCTCAGTATGATTGTTGTGGATTGAAGTCTTCTTATGGTTTCAAACTGAACCCAAAATTTCATGTGTTAAGAGCTGTACTACAGATGGTAAATATAATCATTTAAGAGCTGATTAATTCATCAATAAATTCATAATTTGACTTTACTATAGGGAGGCGATAAACACTCTGAAGATGAGAGAGTTGCATGAATTAGGTCACTAGGTAGGTATATCTTGTCTCTGATTGTATCCTCACTGTTTTTCTGATTCTTGGCTACCTGAGGTGAACAGCCTCTCTTCCAGGTGTCCTGAGGCCATGGTCCTCTGACTTGGCTCAGGCCCAGTGCAGATGAGTCAGCTGACCATGCACCAAACATAGGAAGCTATGAGCCATTCCTTCTTTAGGATGCTTTCATGACTATTTTGTCAGAACAATAAAATCTCAGCTAAGACAGGATTGTTCACACCCTTTATATTCTAGTGGGTGTTTCTTTGTTCTTCCAACTTTATCGATTGCTTCACATTTTGATGGTCCACTACTCAATGCATGCATAATAACTATTTTTTCTGTCTTCTTGGAGAAATTACCTTTTTAGCAAAATGATTTTGTAGTCCTAGGTACCTTTACCTTAAACTGAAATCAGCTGTGTCTGAAATTAATGCAAGACTACAAGCTTTCAATTTACTTGTATTTGCATGATAGGCATATCTGTTTTCATCACATATGAGACTGGAATATTAAAACATGAATACTATAAATACATAAATACTTTAGTTCTCCCCAAGATGAAATTAGAGTTTGATAAAAATCCTTTTTTGTAGACAAAAAAAGCCTTATTTTGACAGATCCTTTGAAATATTTTATAAATATTCTTCTTCCCTCACCAAACCCCAGAACTACAAATATTTTATACTTATTTATTTATACCTTCACTTCCCAAGGAGAATCTGGTAGATTAGCTAGATACACATGCAATGAAGGAATCACCATATCTACCCCCATACCTAAGGTGTCACAAATTTTTATCATGATGTGAACAAGAGTTCATTTTTTAAAGCAAAGATGATTAAGATAACACTGGGCAATATAATCTTAAGGAAGCATCAAAACATATTGTGGTGGCTGTTTGTTGTCCACTTGACCTGTTAAGTAATGCTGGGTGGATCTCTGACGTTGCTTACAGGGAGGATTAACTAAAGGAGGAGTTTCTGCCTCCAGAGTGAGCAGTTCCCCCCAGAACAGAATGTGGCCATCTCAATAGGGAGCGGTGCATAAGAAAGTCATGTTAGACAAGAAACAAATATCCCTTCCTGGGACAGTAGTGCAGTAAGGAAATTCTAGTGACTCAGGAAGTCAACATGTCTGAGAAAGGGTTGCAAGACCCTGCCCTAAAGCATATAAAGGAGGAGACCTACTTGTCTCCCCACCAACCAGGTGTTTGTTTGCTATTGTGTGTGTGGTGCTGGTGATGGTGTTTTTTTGTTTTTTTCCTCTCTCTTCTTGGACAGTGAAAGGAGACCAGCCTCTTTCACCATTATGGAATTTCCTCTATATCTGTACCTTAAATAAATCCTTTCCTCCCATAACTGAGACTGGTTTGGAGGTTTATCCCGGTGGCATGAGGCTGACAATGATACATATCATTATTTATAGATTGCATATAAGAATATGGACATGTTACTGAATAACAATTAGAAGCAAATGCTGTATTTCAATGCAAATAGCACAGATTTACTGTCAAAAATGGATAACTTGAAATGGATGGGGCTCTGATTGTTTGCAAGTCCTCAGCAAGCTTCTTTGTGTTACTGTGCTTTATAGTTTTGAATCTGTAATATTCTGAAGGTGCACAAAGTAATAACAATATCTTCAGAACAAAATTTGGGACAAGGCTCATTTATATAATTCGGTGTTAGCAGCCTTTTCTACATATGCAATGCTGCAAAGATCGTATGCAATAAGGTAGCTTGAAGCAGAACAGAAATTATGCAGAACTATATATGCACAGGGATAAAATAAAGCTGAATTTCTATATCATTGTTATGCATTAGAATACATTTACATATGAGCACTATATCACAGAGTAAGTCTGGATTTCAACAATTGATCTGTTTTTCCAGTTACTAAACCTAAATTGAGGTTTTAAAATATATCACACAGATTCTATAAAATCCATTTTGGATACAGTATCTGTCTATAATTCAGTTATAATTTTGGGATAATACTTAAGTCATAGCATTTCATTATAGAAATGCCCAATAACTTCTCAAAGCAATAAATCAAGTTAAATAGAAAAATTGGAGTATGAGTTGCAGAACCAAGATATATAGATATAAATATAGGTATAAGTTAGTGATGATATAGATAGATATAGATGATTAGATATGTAGATGTAGAGAGATATGCATAGATGTGTTTGTGTGTGTGCATATTCCTTCTTGATAGAGGTAACCAGTAACAACTGTCTAAGGTCTAGTGATAATCATTGCCTTGCTTTTCTTCATTTTTTAACTAATGTTAAATTTGCTCAAGATGTCTAATTAAATATGGAATAATTACTCAGAGCAGAATAATGGCACCTCAAAATTGAGTATCTTGTACACTGCAACTTGTGAAAATGTTACATGGCGTGAAAAAGAACATAGACAAATGAGATAGGAAAAGTTCACTGGTCAGTTGACCATATTGGAATATTATCATTACTATATTATGGTAATATATATTACCATATTGGAATATTATCATGTTAATACATTATTATATATTATATTAATATCATATAATATTATCATTTAATATATTATCCCATGATTCTCAATGTGAGCACACTGTAGTCACTAGGGGTCCCCAACGGGAGATGAGGGCAGGTATGAGAGAATGAAAGAGAAGGCATAAGAACAGCTCAGCCTGGCTGGTTTGGATTATCTTCAATTTTCTAAAATCCTGAATTTTCAGGGAACATAAAACACTTACCTGGAGGGGGAGCCAGGCCCGCTGGTCTCTTTACTCTGAGTAGAAGATAGTGCAGAGCTATAAACAGATAATTATAATCTGTATTAACTTTGGAAGTTATGACTGGACTAGCATAAATGTAAGATATGTCTGGTGGTTACAATTTCAGGGTTCCTCCTCATGGTCATGCTTTGACTATAGGAATCCCACCAGGTTCTCTTCAGAAAGACCCAAGAGACAGTCACTCATGATGCTGACACGGGAAGAGGAAATGAAAGACGTGAGTAGTTGGTTCTGAGCATTTCTTATAATAAAATACTCCCTGTTCCCTAAAGATACAAAAATATACTAAAAACCACATTCAGATTTTTTTTTATGGGCGAGGACATTTTTTTATGGGTGAGGTGTCATGTTTTTCTTAAAGTGTGAGTGGGTTTGGGAGGAGCAGGGTTAACCAAGGGATGGCTAACCAGAGGACTCATGAAAGTCCCATTCCATTGCATAGTTTCTCAGAACGCCAAGATTTAGTCATAGCATTGCAGAAAACTACCCATAGCATACATCCTCTCACCACACACATGGGCTTCATGATAAAATTATAATGTTGGAAAGGCCAAATGAAGCAGAATGGGTGAGAAAAAACAAAGTGTTAGAGGCTGAAGCTTTCAAACCTATAACAACAGAAAAAAATAGCACATCATCAATTAGCTAGAATAGTACAAACTTCCGGAAAGGTCTTATTGATAATGACCATACTGATAATTTTAAAACAGTAATGTTAAATGTTGAAGAAAATAATATCAGAAGATAAAGCAACCCTACTTACCAAATTGAGATATTATACACAAATTTAACACAGAGGTTAAAAGGAAAGACACTGGGTAATATTTTAAGATTTTTAATGGGAAAATCGAGTATTATATATTGAAAATATGTAAGAATATAAGACCACTTAGAATGAATCAGATGAAATAGTGTATATTTATGGTGCTATGCCTTTAGATTAATTTATGAAATGATCAATAAAGCAATGGTAAACATTAAAAATAACACCAGAAATATTGTGTTTAGAAAGCAAATACAAGTAGATTACACTGGTCTGAAGAAAGTTTGAGTGAGTAGGCAGACAATGTAAATGGAATCATTACAAATAAAAAAAAAAACAATGGAGGCTGAAAAGAATCAAAAGAAAATAGAATATCCAGAAACTCTACATATAGACAGATGGATAGACAGGCAGGCAGGCAGGCAGACAGACAGATAGACAGACAGACAGACAGACAGAGATAGATATAGGTACAGATATATACCCAATTATTTATTTACACAAACAAATGATTGGATAAACACAGGAGAATGGAAACAGAATTTGTAAACTAATAAAGTTGAATGTTTTCTAAAATGTGACCTGTACCTGTGATTCTTGCATTGTGCTTCTCACATTGTTTACCAAGTTTTCATGCATGGAAGCATGAATACACTAAAATCTCCTCTTTTTCCATTATTCCTTTACCTAGAGAACTGAGTGGATATGTTATCTTCATTTTATATTAATTAAATTCTGGAAGCTTTAAGCAATTTAATATTTTTTATATATTATGACTGAAAAAATATTGCATTTTTGCTTCACTTTGTACAATGTGCATCCATCTCTATTGGCTACATTTTGTAAATATGAAAAGTAATTTCCCTTGACCCCAAGTTTAAATATTTCCTATTTTGTTATAGTTTTTAAAAATGTTTTATAGAAATTCAACACATATTTTTCATAATATTCATTGTTTATCAATGTGTGCTGAAATATTTCTCTCAATTTATAGCTTATACTCTACTATCCATTTTATTTAGTATAGAAAAATATTTAAAATAAAATTAATATTTTAATATTTTAATTATTGATCTTTTATTTTAATTAATTGCTACTCACTCCCTCTCATGAACTTTATATTGGATTTTCTAAATACTGGTTGAGAGGGTTTTGTGATTATTGTAGCTCTTACTTTCTTGCAAAAATCCTCATTGTTCTTTTTGTTATTGTCCGTCTGATCACCAATTCCAGGGCTTTGTGCCTGCTAAGCAACTGCTGTCTGCTGAACTATATCCCAATCCATTGCTATTATTTTTAATACTGTCATAATTTTAAGTTTGTACTCGACCTTATCAGTTTTGATGTATTCATTGACTCACAATCCTGTTAATATCATTGAACCATGGGAATAAATAAGGTTATTTAGCTTTAAGTCCTATCTCATTTCAAAACATGCTATTTTTAATGACTACAACTGCTGGTCCTTGCTTTGACATAAGCATGGCTACATTACGTTGGAAGTGCACTTTATTATGGTATCATTTTATGATTAGTTCATTTTAAATGAATTCAGTGCTTCACTGCACTATTGATGTGTCTTTGGGAAAATGCCTCTGATGAATTTTAGATGACTGAAATTTGTCCATGTGAAGTCATCAACTCTCAGCTGCATGAAACGTCTCACCCTATAATTTTTTAAATTTATTTTCACCCTGTAATTTTTTAAAGTCATGATGCAGACACAAAATCTTCCTTATAAAATTGACAAATATTCATCAAAGTAAGATTAAAATCAAATAAATAGTTCTTTCAGTTTTACTTGGCTTAAAAAATAAGATATCTGAAAAATATTCATATGACATTCATATATAAATACACATCCCATTTTGATGTATTCATGTACAGGCATATATACGTGTATGCATGTGTATACCCATGTATGTGGATATGCACAGTGGTAGATACAAGGAAATAAGATTTTTTAAATTTATGATTAATAATTTGAAAAAGAACTATATATCTGATGGGGATTAAGAATTCTCATTTCAATAGCACAAATATAGTGTAACTTTTCATGTTTAAGAATTAAAAAAACACAGATTAACTACTCTGTAAGTTTCAATAAAAGAAAAATGAAGGCCAGAAACAACTGAGTGCATGTATACAAGTGATTTTCACCCTGCTATGCTTTCTGTGTCATGGTCCTTGTTTTAGACTATACATTATAAAATATTATCTTGTAAATGCTTATAACAGATTCAATGTAGTCAAAATCACCTAGCCTCATTGCATAAATGTTCTATATCATTGAAACTCAATTTCCTGAGACTATTTAAACAGACATAATATTTAAAAACATTAATAGGGCTGGAGAGATGGCTCAGAGGTTAAGGCACTTGCCTCCAGTGCCTAAGGCCCTGGGTTCAATTCCCCAGGACCCACATGGGCCAGACCCACAGGGTGGTGGCCCTGGTGCTCTCTCT
>PVHP010013798.1:0-18963 GCA_004024765.1 Zapus hudsonius | reverse complement strand
GAACAAATCCACAGAGGCATGCCTCATTTAGTCACGCTGCTTGACCTTCTATTTGATGGCTAGGGACAGTGTCTATGAGCCTCACAGGTTTTCAGTGTAAACAGCACCATACCAAATGTTCTCCACATTATGTGCAGCAACTTGCTACATATTCTCTCAGCTTTTCTTCAGGAAGCATTCCCAGGGACACCACCGTGGCCACTCATCTCATCAGCCTCTACATTGTCTTTCTTTTTTTTTTTTGTTACATTTAAATCCCTCATTTTTACGTCACTGGGGCATATGGTCTATTTGTTTAAGTCCATTCTTCATTGGGGAAGAAGCTAAGTTTGGACATGTAAATTCAAGTCATTGAAATCCATGGGTGAACTTGTGTATTTGCCAGTCTACATTAAATAATCAAGAAATGTAACACATTGAGTAGCAACTTTCTTCAACATGTCCTATTTTCAGGAGCCTAAAATGTATGTCTATAAATCATAGGGTTTCCTAAGGTTTTCATATCTATTACATAAGAAATTTAAAATTATTCACCATGTTTATCTATCCATGCTTCATCTTTAATTTCAGAGGTATAAAATTAATCAATGAACGGTATATGTTTAATTATTTTTAAAAATGTATTTCAATTGTCATGAAAAGATTCTATTTAAAAATAATTTTTAAAAAATGATTATCTTCATTGCCAGTGCTACAATTATCTGTATACATGAAGCATTTAGAAAGATACTGTAGACAGAGTCATATTCAGCTTATTAAATTGATGAACAAATGATAGTAGTTTTTCTTGTTTGTTTGTTTGTTTGAAGTAGGGTCTCTCTCTGCCCAGGCTGACCTGAAATCACCATGTAGTCTTGGGTTGGCCTCTACCTTACAGTGATTCTCTTATCTCTGCCTCCTGAGTGCTTGGATTAAAGGGGTGCACCACCATTTTTACCTGACAGTAGAATGTATACCTACAAATTTATGATAGACTATTTTTTATCTAAAAGCTGATTGAAAATGGCTAGCTATTTTTAAAGTATAAGGATATTTCTCCAGAAAATCTTATCTGGTATTGTCACTATTGCCATTTAAGGGAACAGCTAATAGTGAAAGAGATCCTATTGGGTCTTATTTAATCCATTGTTACATCAGGAGGAAAACATGATCACATCTGTAATTTAGCAAAGCTATAAGCTTAGAGTTCTAGTTAAAAGGCAGTAAGAACTGTGGAAAACCCAATCTCACCAACAGCCCAGAGATGTTGCCTGGCATCCAGGCAGAAAAATAAACACCCCTAACTTATGATATAGGGCCAAACAAAACATTTGAGGAAATAGCCAGTTGAGCAAGAGACCTACCTCCACAGCAAGTCAGATAACCTGTGAAAGGATAACTGAAACAGACACCAAAGATACCTAACACAGTCCAAAACAGAAAACGAGAGACTCTTAAGACCTCAATGGTAAAGCAGACCTAAAACTCACCCACCATGACCCAGGGATCTTAGTGGAAGAGGGGGCAGAAAGATTGTAAGAGCCATCATGGAGGAGAATATCCAGAGTCATTGCCCCTTCAGCAAAAACAACAACAACACACACACACACAAAAAAAAATGGTTATCTCTCAAACAATCCATAACTCCCTATCCCATGGACAGGTCCAGCAAGCCCACTGAGGTGGGCCCTCAGCAGGTTGGGGATAGGGAGGAGGGAAATGGGGTTATCATAACAAGACTTGTTCATACAATGTATCTAACTATTGACAATAAATTCATATATATATATATATATATATATATATATATATATATATATATATATTTCACACTGGACAGAAAAAACAAGCATACCCTCAGGGACTGGAAAAATGGCCGAGTGATTAAAGACGCTTGCTTGCAGAACCTGCTGACCAGGGTTCAATTCCCCAGCACCCATGTAAAGTGAGATGTATGAAGTAGCAAATGCATATGGAGTTCTTTGCCAAGGCAAGAGGCTCTGGGTTCCCATATGCTCTCACTCTCTAATGAATAAATAAAAATATATTTTTTTGTAAAAAAAAACAAACCCTTACCTTGAATTTGGGGCTGTGCAAATCAAAAGTGGATACTATATGCAGGGAAGAGAAAAAAGTGGTAAAAGTAACAAGTTTCCAAAGATATATGCATACTAGTAATTAACACTGAAAACTGATACACTGGGAAAATTGATCTTCTGTACCCTATTTTTGATTGTTTTTGTTGTTCTTAATTTTCCTGTGGTCTTTTGTTCTATGGTTTCTGAGCTACATTATAAATGACTTTAAAGTAAATCGACTTTTCATGAGCAAATGAATTATCTCTGGAATTTTCCTTGAGCAATATTTTTTAATAAAAGTGTAAAGAAGACAAAAATCTCTCCTTGAAACAAGGATTAAAATTAAAATTGAAATGATTCTATATAATTGAATCTCAAAATTGTTTTATATATTTGAAAGTCCTGTTTATAGCATAATTGATATTACTGCATAAAGGCATAAATCAATTGATCTTATTAACTTCCCATTTGTTACCTGTTTTGCACATAAATGTATAAGCTTTGGAAACAGAAGCAGCAGACACAACACTTCTGAGAACATGCTGAATTATTTTTCGTATTTCTTTACTTGAAAAAAATTATCACACAGACATGCATTTTTATGAATGTGACATGTTCTCACTTTTTCTATCATCTTTTATTGCATCTACATTTTACTAAGAGTCTGTCCTTCAAAAGTGTTGACTGGAGCTGGAAAGATGGCTCAGTGGTTAAAGGCACTTGCTTACAAAGCCTGCTGCCCTGGATTCAATTCCTCAGCTACCCCCATAAAGCCATATGGACATTCATTTACAGTGACAAGAGACCCTGGCACAAACATACTCCCCTCCCCCAAAGTGTTGACTGACATTGAATCAAATGTATTAAAGAAACAAATGGAAAATAATATGTGTGTAAAGATTACAGTTGAACATTGGAATTTTAATTTTCTAAATATAGCCTTATTGTTTTAAGGATGTTCTAGTGTAATTGTGAATATATATTAAGTATATAAAATATAAGATATATTGTATGTAAATACATATGTATATATAAAATAGTAATATTTAACTTAAATTTCATTTATGTAACAAAATAGAGTAAAAAATACAATAATAACTAAAGGGTAAAAGTTAAATGTCAATTTTTGTATTTTCAAATCCATGTAGATCTACCAATGGACCCAGCTATCCTTCTATTAGGCATCAACACTGAAGACTCCTCACTTCACCACAGAGATATCTGCTCAACCATGTTTATAGCAGCTCAATTCATAATAGCAAATAATTGGAATGAACCCAAATGCCCATCTGTGGATGAATGTCTATTAAAGTTGTGGTACACCATAGAATTCAACTCAGCAGTTAGGAAAAATGACACAATGAAATTTAAAGAAAAGTTGACAAACTTGGAACAGATCATAGTTAGCAAACTCACACAAGAAGAGAGAGAAATATGCTGCTTATGCTCCCTCATCTGTTGGAAATTCTCTTTGTATTTTTCAGAAGGCAGCAAAACTGTGGACAACTCAATTATACCAACAGGACCTAAGTTGATGTTTGACACCCAGGCAGGAGATGAACCACTCCTAACTCATCATCTAGAGCCTAAACAATAACTTTGAGGAATGGAAGAATGGCGAGATGAGCCAGAGAACTACATCCATAGCAAGTCACATAACCTATGGAAGGTCAACGGAGACCAACCCCAAGGACACCCAACACAACCCAAAGCAGAAACCCAGAGACTCTTAAGATCTCAATTGTAAAGTGGATTTAAATCTCACCCACCATGACCCAAGGAACTTTGGGGAAAAGGGTGTGGAATTATAAGAATCATGGTGGGGGAGAATATCAAGAGACATTTCCCCGCTCAACAACAGCAACAACACACACACACACACACACACACACACACACACACACACACACACACACACATACAACTGCCTACTGCTTGTACAAGTCATAACTCCCCATCCAATGGATCATTCCAGCAATCCCACTGAGGAGGGCCTCATCAGGTTGCGGGCAGGGAGGAGGGAAATAGGTGTACCATCACAAGACTTCTTCATACAGTGTTTCTATTAACAATAAATTAAAAATTCAAATATGAAATTCCTGAAATTGATTACCTTAAAGAAATATAACTTTTAAATGAGACATTTTTGTCATGTGTTGAAGAATATTCATGAATATATGAAATATATGAATATATGAAAAATACGAAAGCGTGTGTGTGCGTGTTAATAGGATGTTTTTTTTTTAAAAAAATATTTTATTTATTCATTTTCAAGCAGAGAGAGAGAGAGAGAGAGAGAGAGAGAGAGAGAGATTGAGAGAGAGAGCGCACCAGGGCCACCACCTTGTGGGTCTGGCTTATGTGGGACCTGGGGAATTGAACCCAGGGCCTTAGGCACTGGAGGCAAGTGCCTTAACCACTGAGCCATCTCTCCAGCCCCTAATAGGATGTTTTGGATGTTCCTGTGGGTGAGCTTGGAGCACAGCTGCAGTGGTCAGAGGACAAAGTTATGTTTGAGGCAGAGCTACTAGACACTTCTGTCTTCAACAGGCAAGCTGACCAGTGGGCTTCCTGAAGATTAGCCTGTTTCCACCTCTCATAAGTATACTGCGATTTCCGAGACCCTCTTCAGTGTCTGGTTTTACATGAGTTCTGTGGATCTGAAGTCAGGTACTCACACTTGCATGGCAGACACTTTATCCACTGACCCATCTTCCTAACCTCCTCCACCTAGATTTTTGTGAAAAGGTCCCTAAGTGAACCTATTCAGCTAGTCTAGCAGTCCAGTTTGCACTAAGAATTCACTTGTCTCAGCCTGTTCATCACTGGGATTAAAGACACACACCATGAGGAATCACAAAAATTCATATGTTTTCATGTCAAGCCCTTTACAACATAATCCATTGATTAAGTATAAAATTGCTCATAATTTATTTGACTCTACTTTTTCAAGTATATACTGTGATGCAGAGTCAGCGGAAGATTTTCTGTGTAAATATCATCCTGCTATAGAAATTTATAAATAAACATTTAAAAATAAAATGGATGTTCCATAATGTTTATAAAACCAGCTTCAGAAATATTTTCCTAAATATCTGTGAAAAGAAAGACATAAAATATTCCTGAGATAATTTTACCTAGTGGATAATTTTAGGAATAAAGCACATATCTATACTTTTATGTTTATCATGGGGATAAACACATTTTGAATTACAGTAGTTCTTAAAATGCTCCAAAAATATTGCATCTTCTGTATAAATGACATTTAAGCATCCCCATCTCAATTTCCAAAAACATTCATTATGTATGAGGTAATGCATATAGCTCATAGATAATCAGAAATAATTCACTCTCTATTTCTCTCAACTTATTTATGGCTCTAATTTTAATACAGTTGTGGAATTTCATGTAATATAAATCAATGAGTTGTAGGTAAATCAGTAATGAGGAAGGAAGTCTTATCATTTACAGCACTATGGATGACCAGAAGGATATTATGCTAAGAGAAATAAACTAGACACAGAAAGACAAATACTGGATGATATTTCTTATTAGAAGAACCCAGGAAAGACTACAATCTTATTGAGTATGTCATTTTATGACTTAGGCCTGGAGTTCTTCTCCTTTGATCCCAATGATTTATACATTTTGTCATTTGATGATTTTTCATAGATCTCTTTTGTTCTGTTTGCACTTTCTTATTTTATCCCTTAAAATGCCTGGATATTCTAATTAATTAATACAATGGAGAATACATACAAAAAAAAGCTAATTCAAGATGATATTGAGTAAAATGCAAGTTCATGAATAGATAATGTTGTATTTTTTTTTAAGAAAATGGAACTATCTTGGTTTGGGTTAGATTGACATGTCAAAAAAGAAAATATATGATTTACCAAAATTATTTGAAAGAGGTTCAATCTATTTGTCTTAGAGAAAAATTATGTCCCATATGGTATTGGTGTACACCAAGAAAAATAATTATTTTTCAACTTAATTAAGAAGCATATGAATGGAGCTAAAACAACTAATGAAATGAACTAACTAAAAACAATTTTTTTCTAAGAAATTCCAAAGAACACAGTCTTCAGCAGTTGAAAGCTATCAATTTTTAAAGAATAATCATTACCATTTGTTCATGTTTTTAATATGATAGTCAGCTTCCTATTGCTGAGATGAACACCAGACCAGAAACAGCTTTGGGGAAGAAAAGTTTTATTTCAGGCTTACAGATACAAGGGAAGTACCATCAATGGAAGGAAAAGCTGCCTCACTTTCAGATACACAGCAGAGAGACACCACCAAACAGTTAGTAAAAACCAACAAGCACAAAACTGGCAGAGCTCAACCTTGTATTTTCCTACCTAGTAGAACTAGACTCAGATCTACCCCTAGTGACACACCCTCTGAGCAGGAATCTGCCTGCTAAGGGTTCAAGTTGCAAGCTCAATTATCATAAGATATCTGAGTTCATGGTGCTATACACTCAGACTATCACATTCAAACTAACACATTGACCAAAACTGAAAAATAAATACTTTCCACTACAGTGGTAGACAGTGCTCCAAGGATACCAAAATGAAGGATATCAAAGAAAACTATAGACTAATATTATGAAAACAAATGCTTATCATTTGAAAGACAATGTAGCATAATATTAAAATAGAGAATAAAACAAATAATTATCTCAATAAACACAGGAAAATTCAAAGACAATGATCAATATCACATTACATAATCATTCAACAAATTTTAATAGAAGGGAACATACACACTAATAATAGTGCTTTTGAAAATATTTTATTGATTTGCAAGTAGAGAGAGGTAGAGAGAAAGAGACAGACAAAACAATGGGTGTGTTGGGGCCTCCAGACAAACTGCAGATACAAATGCCACCCTGTGTATCTGGCTTTATGTGGGTACTAGGGAATTAAATTCTGGTGATTACGCCTTACATTCAAGTGCCTTAACAAATAAACTATCTCCATAGACACAATAATAGTGTTCTTAAATGGCAAAATATCTCCCTTGTACTGTAGATCAGAAAATAAAATGGTACTTTGGAAAATAGTCCAGCAATTACACAAAAGTTAATAATGGAATTATCCTAGAATACTTTCATATTATCATGTACAATGATGGATTGTTACCTGGAATAGCTCCACTGTACAACTTCTTGACAGTTTCTTGATTCTCCTTAAAGAATTCTAAGAATAACTCAGTATCCATTGGCCAAACTTTTCCAGTCCTTCTCCTTTAGTCCTGGTAATGAGTTTTGGTCAGAGCTTTTTTTACAGTTCAGGATTCCTCAGGTGATTGAGATCATGTAATAACATGTCTTCTCTCTATGGTTTATTGCAGTCAACATAATGATCTCCAAGTTTATCCATATTCACATGCATCTAAGATGTTCCGAACTGCTGTCTTCTAGGCAATGATAACTGGGACGCCAATTTCATTTTAAAAAGTCACACGTAAGACTTATATTACACACTTATCAATATGCATCAAGACATTGTCCAAGTGATTGCAGACCAATAATGCATATATAGACCCCAAAAAGGGAATGTGAAATTTGGATTACTTTGGATATTATGACAGCAGGAAGGAATAGGACCTTCTCCTGTATGCCCTTGGACAGGGTACATTTAGATTATAAGTGTTAATTTACTATTTATGCTTTTGGCAGGTATACATATTTTCACTACGCTATGTTGTATACCAAGCCTTATTCTAGGAACAAGAAGTGTCATAGTGCATGAATAAGAAACAGATTGCTCAGCTGGAATTTGACCTCTTTGAGCTGCAGATTGTGGCATCTATGAAGACCAGGCGACCAGAGAAATAGTTGGAGAAAAAAATCAATTTTGAATTTAATTGTGGCCTGAGATTCTGAAAAGTGCAAACGAAAACAGCACCACACTGCCTGTTAGGTTGGAATTCAGGCAACACCTTGATACCCTCCCCCATCCAGCCTCAAGAGAAGTGTCACCACCAACAGGGAACCAAAGCCTGCCTGTAAACAGGAGATAAAGCCCCCCACCTGCTGTGTTCTGTCTGGTAGAAAAGAACATCCCTTCCCCATTCCAGGCCACCTAGCCCTTCCCCCAAACTGGCCATTCCCCTTAAATTCCTGATCTGACCTTGCCATGTGCTTTTTCCCACTTTGGAGAGGACTTTTCTTTCAGAGTGGTCTCTCGTGGTGGTCATTTCCATTCTAACATTGTCCAAATCACCTACTCCCATCTGAAGAAAAACCACAACTTTTCTATTGAGTCTTCATAGTCTTGCAACCTGCAACTCTCACTGTGTGTTCTGTGACTAGGTTCAAGTGAAGTGTGTTTGTCTGTGTGACTGTAGCAATTACAGCATTGCAGATTCAAAACTGTTTATGATTTAGGGAAGGGCCGGTAGAGACTTGGATACAAATGGCTGGAATTTTAGGAAATGAATGTCAGGGAGATATAGCATGAATCCACTGCTCTAATTGTGATTTGCTAGTGGGGGGGGGGATTAGCAATACAGCTGAATTCCACTGCAGAGTAGTGAAACTGGAGATTTGAACTTTCATACCCTCCCGAGTGCAAATTATATAGTATTATCCATAAAACCAATGATTTGAAGCCACAGTACTTCGAGGCTTCAAACCTGTTGCATCTCTCTTACTTATATTCCTTTGTGGACCCATTGCCCCTGCTGGAACGAATGGAACATCCATCTACATTCGCCATGATAGTTAACACAATTGTCAGAAATTAGCATAACTGACATAGGCAAGTAATGAATCACATTTAGGAAGGCAGATTTCCCACTTTCTCTGAAATTAGTCTAGGCTTCCAAACCTCTATAAATATTAATTATTAAAGATGAAGCCCTTTAGAGTAGATCCCAGGAGCTCAGATGAGGACAATAAAAAATGTTTTGCATCAGGATTTCGGTGATAAGGCCAGCATGCCTAAATTCTTGACAAGTACATCAGTGAGGAGTTAAACATGTTATAATGTGAGTGCAAGGGTTTGAGCAGTGGCGACGGTAGGTATCAAAGTGATCTAGCATTGTGAAAGATATCCTCAACAATACCTAAAAACAGGTCATGTTGTTGGAACAAACTAGTTAGTTGTAAATGTTAATTATAACTACATAACAACTATGTTTGCATACCATCTACTATACTATTAGATACCCTTTATATTTTATTCAACTTACTAGGAAATGTCACTGTAAATTCATATATGTTTATATAGTATCTACTATTATAAACATATGTAATATCTCCTGTGTGTTGGAACTGTCGGATCTGAACTCTGAAAATCAAATTAGGCCCATCCACTTATTTCTTTCCCTGATACTCAAATCACTTCATGTGCACATCTTGGAAATTTCATCATGAACAGAATGGCAAAGATTGAACAAAGAAAAATAAAGATATGAAAGAGAGAGATAGAAAGAAGAAAGAAAGAAAGAAAAGAAGAAAAGAAAGAATACACAAGAAAAAAACAAAGAAAGAACAAAGTAGAAAAGAAAGAAGAAAAGCAGAAAGAAAGAGAGAGAGAAAGAAAGAAAGAAAGAAATGAAAGAAATGAAAGAAGGAAGGAGGAAGAAAGGAGAAAAGGAAGGAAGGAGGGAAGAAAAGAATGAAAGAGATGAAGGGATGGTGAAGGGAGGGAGGGAAGAAGGGAGAGGAAGGAATAAATGAAGGAACGAAAGATGGGAGAGAGAGATGAAAAGAAAGGAAAGAACACAGATATAGAAAGAAAGAGAAAGGAACAGAAAACACACACCTTCAACATACATAAATATATGAACATATCTACATATTTATATATCATCTAACCATCTATCCATTTATCTATCTATCTATCTATCTATCTATCTATCTATCTATCTATATATGTGTATATATTAACCACTAAGCCATCTTCAGCTCTTTTTTGTTATTCTTTAATAAATGCAGAACCTATTTCCTATGATATATGAGCAATTCATTCTTAAATGAATAGGTACCCTAGGTAGTATCAGAAAATTTAGATCAATGGTTAACTGCATTCACAAATAGCTAAAAAATAGAACCAGCCTAGATGTCTATCAGTAGATGGATCATTAACAAAAATGTGGTACCTAGACACAAAGGATACATAAATGATTGATAGACCATAGGTAGGTGACAGATACATAGATGATAGATTAGAGATATAGAGGTGGTATAATGTGCTTGCCTGCAAATTCTAATGACCTGGGTTTCATTTCCTGTACCCATATAAAGTGAGGTATAAAGGTGGTATGTGAATCTGGAGTTTGTTTGCAGTGTCAAGAGACCCTTTTATGCCAATTCTCTTTGACTTTCCCTCTATCTCCCTATCATTCTCTCTATCTTTGGAAATAAATAAATAAAATATTTTTAAAAAGAATAGCAAAACAAAATGAAAACTTTTAAATAGTGTTCATGTTATTCATAATTTGATTTTAAAGATGCAATGGAGAATGAATTTGTAAGCAAATATATTTACATTTGTAGAGTTTTCTGTAAAACACATATTAAGTTCATTTTTCTCTATAATTCTAGAAGATTCAACCAAGTTTGTGGGTGACAGGGACAAGTTACATAAATCTCTTTGTAATCCCTTGAATTGTAAATCTTAGACTTAAATAACTTTAAGATAACATATAGTTTATGAGGTGATAAAACATGCAGGCAATTTTTCAATGGTCATACATTAAGTCAATGCATTGCTTATTATTCTTTTTTCGTGTAGTTGTTGTGTTAGTTGTATGCTTCAGGTGAGAACTCAGTCCATGTGAGTTATTCATTTTCAGAGGTACTAGCTCATCTTGGAATCTCTAGAAGGAGTAATCATTTCTTCTATGATTTACAAGCCACTCAAGTTGCTGGTTTTCTATTAATGTTAAACAAGTTTAGAACACTGCTAACAAACCTAGCTACATTTTAACTCATCAACTAGACATGAAATATTCTAAACAGTATCATCCATTTTCCCCACCATCACGTGGCTTCACAGCATCAGAATTAAATGACACTAATGACTTGCCATGATTTATCATCCAGAGAATGAACACATCTATACTTGCTATTATTAATCTCTTTACTCCTATGCATGACTTGTCATTATAAATTATCTTAAAAATAAAAACGTTTTGCTCATTTTTCATTGCTGTAATATATTAAGATATATTTTTATACTGAGAGAAAATATACATGTTTGGCAATGAAATAGAATGTTTTATATCTAACATTTCCAGTTATTTATTCCTTAAAATTACATCCTCTTTGGGAGTACACTGAAATCAAACAGGAACTTCCTTTAAAAATATATTTAAATAGACACATTGGTATTTTTATGTCTCATAGGTTTTCAATATATAAATTAACAAAAATGAGATGACATTTTTGAGAAAGCACAGGGTCCATCTGGAGGGAGATCACTGAGTATAATGGTAGAGATTCACTGACGTACATTTATGTACAGGTATGAAAATGTCATAATATACCCCATGAATGTGACTAATTAATGTACACATAAGAAAACAACATCTGATTTCAGACTTTTAAATATCCTGGTCAATGAGTATAAAATCTGCTTATAACAGAATTTGGAAGGATATGTAAAATATGAGATAATTGAATGATTTAATAGGATATTCTTCAGGTTTTTCCAGTTTTGCCTATGTTGTTAAAGCAATCTTAACACAAGTTCTGTTTAAATGATTTTTCCCATTTTGGGCTTTTTAAGATAGTCTTCCTATAGGGCTGGCTGGATTCAAATTTATGACTATTTTGATGGCTTACCCTCCCGATTGCTGGGATGGTATCTGTGAATCACTACTCAGTTCTAATAATTACTTTTCTCGTTTTTTTTCTCTACACTAGTACCAGTGTTACCATAAATAGTTTTCAATACTTATATCTACTAAAATTTGTTGAGGTACTTCCAACTATTCACCTCATACAGGAAACCTCAAATTGTTAACTTGCAGACAAAAAGAAACCTTTTGAGGTTACATCAAAGGTATTATTGAGTCTATACTTTTTGAGTGCATATCTGTCAATGATTGTGTTTTGAAATTCCTCTGATTATAAAGAATTCACTAATGGTTACTTAGTTACCATTGTTATGACATGCTAAAAGTATTGCCTATGGTTAAGAAGAGTGTCACATCTCTCGTCAGCCTCCAAGTGTCCCTTAAAACCTTGTTTCTCCTACAGTGACATGAACACATGTCTATTCACCCCAAATTGGGCAGAGATGACAGGCTGAAGCATGATTGCACCAAGTCCAGTTTTAATGAACCAATAAGTTTCTTGGGGTGCTCACACAGCAGGGTAAGGGGTTGCTAACAGAGCAAAGGATGGCCCAAAGGCAGCTGCATCACATGAACTTGATGACCACAAACAAAAGCTGCATCTTTGGGGGACACTGCAAGGACTTGCAGGTAACTCCACTAGGAAGGTCAGAGTGTAGTCTCAAGCAGTTATGTTACCTTTATTTAACGAAAGTGAGGGGTTTTGCGACCTTTATCCCAGGCTTGTTGACCTCCTGACTTCCTCCTCTGTTCATGAGGGAATGTTTCAATTTAGAGAAAATTGCTAGACAACTTGGGATAGAATCTGCCCTTCAACAGTTGTTTACCACTTCTAAAAAAATGGGGAGTAGTTTTATGACCTTTTAAACTAAAGATTTCCCAGTCTTGTTGACTTATTGACTCCCTTCTCCCTCCAAGAGGGACTATTTCAATTCTGAGTAACTTGCTGTACAATAAACAGATTGCCTGTTTTTAATCTCAGTTTGCTATCTAACAGTGCTTGTAAAAGGCAGGTAGCTTAATGTCATGATATTAACATTCTTCATCCATATCGCATAAGTAAACATAGTACATATCTCATAGCTATTTTATCAAAATAAAATAAATAACATTGCCTTTCAAGTACAGATAACATTCCTGGCACACACTAAACATTACAAAATTATTATCTGTATTTATAATGACATCATTATCACCTCTGTCACAGATGTTTGTAAATTTACTTTGTTCACTGATGTACTTTGAGCCATAGAACAGTGAGGTGCATACAGCAATCTCTCAATAAATTCTTGGTTTGGAATATGCTAGTGAATACATGACATTGTATCTCCATATTTTATACCACTTAATTTTCACAATTCTGTGAATTTGTATTTTCCCTGTGAAGAAGACAAAATGAAATTGATAAAAATATGATTTATCAAGAGGTGTATTGCAAAGAATCAACCTTAATTGTTTCAATGATTCCTAGTATTTGGATAATTAATAATAATTGAATGCCTGCAACATCTCAGATAAAGTATTTACCACATGTCCTCCCAAGCAACAAATAACTATAATAATCAAGAGCTTACATGTATCCACATATTAGATGCTGTGACCACAATCATCACTATCACTGTTATACTCTGCCCTGAACAATTTAACAAGTAATCAAATGCAAATTTATCATCATATTCTTTAAGTCATTTCCTTTCTCATTCAAGATATCTCATGAATGCAGAGGTCGTCATTATACAGCACTGAATGATGTTATGAGAATGATGAAAACTGGTAGAGAACAGTAATGCCAAGAAGTACTCACCCATGCAATAGTGTCAGTAAGCCTTGGTGGGTAAACCACTTGTTATTTGGCTAAGAGATCTGCTCAGAGGCAGGTAACCATTAACTGGATCTGGGATACATGGTAATCCCACATGAAAACCAGTAACTTGGGCTCCAAGGGGAAAAACACCCACTAACCAGAGATCTACAGAGAGGCTATACCCATTAGAATCTCAACAGATTACCAAAGTTTGTCTCTTTAACCTATACTGATCTCACTCTCCATTGGGGTTTCGGTTTGTATGTTTCAGAAGCTAGTGAGAATCATAGACAACCCAATCCCACCATCATGACAGGGAGACCTGTCACCCAGGCAGGAGATGAACCACCCCTAACTTATGATTAAGAGTCCAAATGAAACCTTCCAGGAAGTGATGAGATAAACAAGAGACCTACCTCCAAAGCAAAGCAGATAACCTATGAAAGGATAATGGAGACAGACACTGATGATACCCAATACAATCAAAAGCAGAAATCCAGAGATTCTTCAAACCCCATCAATAAAGCAGACCTAAAACTCATCCACTGATTCAGGGATCTGAGTGGAAAAGGGGACGGAAAGATTGTAAGAGACATGGAAATATTGTAAGAGACATGTTGGGGTAGAGAGAAAAAATTATCTGGCTACCTTTGGAACAATCCATAACCCCTATCCTGTGGACTGGACCAGCAAGCCCATATAGGAAGGCCCCCGGCAGAGTGGGAACAGAGAGGAGGATACCATCATAAGATTTATTCATGCAAAGTATCTTATTATTTACAATGAATATTGATAATAAATGAATATACTAAAATTTCAATTTTCATGACACAAGAATGAGTTTCCCTGGATAAGAAAAAATATGCATCTAGATCTTAAATGCAAAGATATTTGGCTTAAATTCTTAGCTTCAGCATTTGTTGAATGCCCTGGTAAAATGCATTTTATTGCCTTAATTTTGTATTTCCCCTGACATTGTTGGAGGTGGTGATTATAGTTGCATGAAAATTTTCATGGATATTTAATAAATTAATATATTTAAATAGTAGCTGTTATGGCAATATGTGGTGGCATAATAAATAATAAATAAATAATCCCAAAAAAATTATTGACTACCCCTAACCTAGGGACCATCATAGCTTAGCTGCACAACACAGTGTAGCATAAAGTTCCCACTATAGATCCTCAGGTTTGCATGACAGGCTGGGACTTATGGCTCATTGCTACTTTCTGATATCTTAAGAAAATGTCAAACCACATATTGCTAGACTAGAAAAATGAAAATACAAAAATTCAAAGTATGATTTTTAATGAATACATACTGATTTGTGTACCATTTTAAAATAATATTTCCAGTAAAGCCCAAATCATACTCAATGGGGAAAGACTCAAGCAGTTCCCACCAAATTTGGGAACAAGACAAGGATGTCCACTTTCACCACTGCTCTTCAAATTAGTCCTTGAAGTTCTAGCAAATGCAATAAGACAGGAAAAAGACATAAAAGGGATACAAATTAGAAAAGAAGTGAAACTATCCCTTTTTGGACACGACATGATCTTATATGTAACAGATGCAAATAATAGTATCACTAAACTACTGCAGGTGATTAACTCTCTTAGCAAAATGGCAGGATATAAAATTAACATATAAAAATCAGTAACCTTCCCATATGCAAATGATGTGCATACAGAAAAAGCAATCAGTAAAAAGTACAGTTTTCAATAGTCTCAAAAAAAAATCAAATACCTTGGAGTAACAGTAACCAACAATGTGAAAGACTTGTTTAACTAAAATATAAAAACACTGAAGAAGGAAATTGAAGATGACACGAAAAGATGGAAAGATCTTCCATGCTCCTGGATAGGTAGAATTCATATCGTGAAAATGGCAACACTCCCAAAAGCAATATACAGATTCAATGTCATGCCAATAAAATACCAGTGTCATTCTTTGTGGACATAGAAAAAATAATTTCCAAATTTATTTGAAAAGGCAAAAGGCCTTAGATATCCAAAGCTATCCTTAGTAAAAGAAGCTCATCGGTAAGTATCACCATACCTAATCTAAAGTTATATTACAAAGCCATTGTAACAAAAACAGCATGGCATTGGCATAAGAACAGACAGATAAACCAATGGAACAGAATTGAAGACACTGCCCTAAGCTTAAGCAACTATAGATACTTAATGTTCAATAAAGATGCCAACAATGTCAACTGGAGTAAATATAGCATCTTCAACAAATGGTGCTGAACAAATTGGATAAGTATTTGTAAAAAGATGAAAATAGACGCATTCCTCTCACCATGAACCTAAATCACCTCCAAATGGGTCAAAGACCTCAAAATAAGACCTGAAACTCTGAAAATCCTGGAAGAAAAAATAGGGGGAACTCTCTATGAAATAGGAGTAGGGAAAAACTTCCCAAACAAACCTCTGGTTAACCAGGAAATACAGCAATCACTCAACCAATGGAATCTCATCAAGCTAAAAAGCTTCTGTACAGACAAACTTACCATACTCAAAGCCAATAGACCATCATCATGTTGGGAGTTAATCTTTGCCTTTTACAATACAGATAGAGGTCTAATATATCGAATTTACAAAGAACTCAATAAATTAAATAATAAAATATCCAACAGCCCTCTCACAAAATGGGCCTCTGAGCTCAACAGGGAAATCTCAGAGGAAGAATTACAAATGGCCAATTATCATTTAAGAAAATGTTCAACATCATTAATCATCAGGGAAATGCAAATCAAAACAACAATGAGATTCCATCTCACTCTGGTAAGACTGGCAATCATTAAAAAATCTACCAACAACAGATGTTGGTGAGGATGTGGAGAAAAAGGAACCTTCTTCCTTCACTGCTGGTGGGAATGCAAACTTGTACAACCACTATGGAAAGCAGTGTGGAGGCTTCTGAACAGGATGGATATAGAACTACCAGTTGACCCAGCTACCCCTTTACTGGGCATATATCCTCAAGACTCATCATTTCAACACAGAGACTTCTGCACAAGTGTGTTTTTAGCAGCTCAATTCATAATAGCTAGGATTTGGAACCAGCCTAAATGCCCATAGCTTATTGAATGGATATCAAAAATGTGGTACATATACACTGTGGAAAATTACTCAGAAATTAGGAAAAATGATATAATGAAATTCAAAGATAAATGGATGGACTTGGCACAGATCATACTCAGTGAACTCACACAAGAACAGAGAAACAAGTGCCACATATTCTCCCTTATCTGTAGCCCCTAACCAGGTTAAACTGAACTGTAAGTAAACATGACTAGTGATTCAGGTGAAAGGCAAAGGGGACAGAAGGAAATGGGGGTATGGGGGGAGCAGCAGAAGGGAGAGATGTACACAATCCTAAACTAAAAATCATCTGACTCCATAGATTTTTTTTTCAGTCTAAACTATTGAACAATTTGGGAAGAATAATGAGGAGTGTAATAACTCTTCTATCCACATTTCATAATTCCAATTCATTTTTTTCCAGAGGCAAAACCTTTATAGAAGGTAAACTTTCACACTGAGAATTTCCCACATGGACGTCTAAATGCATTACTTATAAGACACTCAAGCCAATCATATATCTTGTGCATTATTAATTCCAAGATAAGTTAGAGAGTGTTGAAAAGGAAATTGAATAGTGTAAACCCATTCATAAAATAAATACTGAACAACTAGTAATTGCCCTCTTAAGTATTTATAACACCATATTGAAAAGAATATTGTCTAAGCATTCAAGATATTGGATTTGCTTCAGGATACCTTGCAATCTTCCACTTCCATTTAAAATTCAAGACCCAGTTATACCGCAATTTAAGAATATATTGACAAAGTTTAACCTATTAAAGACAAAAACGTTCCAAGATCATTTTTCAGAGGTCTATGTGTATTTGTTTGGGCAGACATCCCCACCCAACATTGGCTGCTTCCTATATGACATGCGCCTCCAATGTCTCATCAGAAGAGTGAATGCATAGTCTGAGCTCCTACCCTCATGCCTTAAACTGAAATGTTTACTTAAACTGATTGGTCTTTTCATCTTTAATAGAAAAATAAGGAAAATCAGTATTTTGTCTAATTTCACATCTGTCATATAAAACTTGCTGATATTAAGTATGTTACAAATATAAAGTACACATTACCGATTTATTCTATACTCTAGACAGATGATTTTAATATATATTTTGAACATTATCAAAATGTTTCCTCTGCCATAGGAAATTTCTCTCTCAAAAGGCTTGCAACAAATTTGGAGAGTTTATAAATTTGACACAGATATACAGTAAAATATTTCCTTCCATTCTTTAAAATACCTACATTCTTTATATTTAACAAGTGAAAACACAGAAATTATTTTAACTAAATGAACATTCTATATGAAAGTTTTTGTAAACCTGTTGTAAATGGTGAGATGTCCACTTCATTTAAATTAATATAAAATATTCATAAAACTCAATATAAAAGGCATGCCTCATATAGCAGTGTACCTACTCAACAAGAAATGAAATGAAACTTTTAAGGTATTTATTAAATATATGTTATTTTCTTAAGACTACTATTTATATATGCAATATTATTAAGAGAAAAGTCCATTATTGATTATTATGCTCATTATTTGTTATAGATCTTTTTGTTTTTAAGTATTTCAATTTGTGTTATTTTTATAATACACACACATATATTCACCCATATACAAGATCATTTAACTTATTATTTTGTTTTGTTTTTTTTTTTCTAATTTAGAGCAGGAGCAGCATCATTTGTTATAAAGTCATGAATGTGAAAACAGATTCTCCAAACAGTATCCCAGGGAACCAAGAAAAAGCCACCAACTGAGACCTCATGAAAGTGAAAAGCTGCTTCCCAGACAGGCACACAATCAACAGAGTCAACAGACAACCTACTGAATGGGAGAAAATCTTCACCAGCCATACCTGTGATGAGCATTGAATATGTTTAATTTCCAAAAATCTCTAAAACCTAAACAATGAAAAAATAATCAAATACCCCACTCAAAAAATGAGACATGACCGGGATGAGTACTAAGATATACAGGATCCCTTGCCACAAGGACTAATACAGACAGCCCACGGAGGAGGATATACAACTGATCAGGGATGGGGAGGGGGGGAATTCGGGAATTCGGGATAACAACGCATGGTTTGCCCACTAAATAATGGAACTCATTATGGACAATAAATATATATTAAAAAAAATACAAGGGATGACATTGTCATCTCTGTAGAAACAGTGAAA
>PVHP010013797.1:11792-40373 GCA_004024765.1 Zapus hudsonius | reverse complement strand
TTTTTTTTTTTAAGGCAGGGTCTCACTCTATTCCTGGTTGGCCAAGAACTCAGAGAGATGCTCCTACCTCAGTCAACCAAGGGTTGGGATTTAAGGCATGAGCCACCATCTGGTACATTTTCATAGTTTCAAAACTACTTTAAAAAGGAATAGAAGAGATAAAATTTAATATTTTAATATTTCTTCATAATGTATAAATATCTCTTTTAATTGCATCTCAGTTTGGGGGTTTGTTTTCCAATCTTTCCTCTCTACATGGTTCCCAAGTTACACACCTTCATTAAAAGCTTTTGTGTCTCTCCTGTCATTTGGAGCCCTCTTTCCTCCCAACCTAAATTTCTAGCACAAACACACACACTGGTCATTCTAGGGGTTCTTGAACCTCTCTTAGGCCAAGAACTTTATCATCATTCAACACATATTAAGTTTGAGAGTTACAAAAGAATTTATATGCATTATTTCATACACGTGAGAGCCCCATGAAGTAATAATCACACCCGTTTTTCAGATCAGGGTAAATAATGGGTATAACATTTTTGGAACTCTGGGTGGATGGTCCTTTCATTTTGTAAAGTTGAGCAGTACCAAAATAAATAAATTATTGCAAAAATAATTGATTAGTGACTTAAAAATCTAAAGTTTTAATTATAAAGTATTGTTCATAAGAGCAAAATCTTAATCAGAAAGGCATGAGGGGCAGGGAAGGTAGTTCAGTTGGTACAATATTTGCTCAGCAGGCATGAAGCCTTGAGTTTGATCCCTAGTACCTCAGACAGTCAGATGTGATAACACACACCTTTAATCCTAGGACTCTGAAGTAGGGACAGGAGGATCAGAGTTCAAGGTCATCCTCAGGTAAATAGTTTGAGGTCACCTAGGGCTGCATGAGACCATATTTCAAAACACAAATACATTAAATAAATATCAAAATTTACAAAAAGAAAAGCACGAGTAAAGTAAACCATAAAACCAAACAGAGATACAAGTATTATATTTAACATGTTATTTTAAATTTTTCTACATAGATAAGAATGTACACATAAATACTCTCCCCTATATGTTTTACAATCAAATATATATACAGTTATAGTCCAGTGCCATTTATCAAGATATTTTCCTCTAATGCACTAAAATGATTTAAAATCATAATTTTATCTCTCTCTTTAGTACAGAACAACATGTCAGCATGCAAAGTATGCTCCTCATAATTGTAAATTTATAATGATGAGAGAGGAAGAAGTGGAAGGAAAGAAGGCAGGGAGAGACAGAGAAAGAGAGAGAAAGAAAAGAAAGAAAAAGGAAGAGAAGGAAGAGGAGGAGGAGAAAGAGGAGGAGGAGGAGGAGGAGGAGGAGGAGGATTGAGATTAGATTTCCAGTTCCATCAGGTCTATAAACAAGTGTTATTTATGTTTAGGAAAATCAATTAGTTTTCCTGGGCTCAGTTCCTCATGTGAAATGAAAGTTTTCAGATCCGACCCCTTCATGAGTCAGTGAGTAAAGGGCTAATGTACCCACAGGGAAGATAATTTGGAGAGACTGAGTACTTTTCCTTTTACTGAACAGGAGGTGCTGGAAAAGTACTGGGTTTCCAGAGCTCTGCTGTCAGTGCTAAGATTCCTGGGGACAGGTTCAGGCAGTGATATTCTCTTAAGAAAGAGCTGCCAAAAATAGCTCCCCAGAATCTGAACGTTCACTATCTTTTAGTTCATAAGGCAGGCCATTCCTCCCTCCTTAGAGAGGGAGGAATAGCACTCCCTCTAACGTCTTAAATTGCTGTTTCAGAATGTACCTATTAGAATGCTTTTGTTTATGCCATTGTTTGTTCATTCATCTAACAAATATTTGCCAGTTGACAAAGTGCCAGGCCCTGTGCTTCATGTTGACATCATCCTTACCATGCTGAAGCTACGGAGGAAAACAGCCACAAACTGAAATTAAGGAACTACTCCTATGAAGGAGATGCTCAAAGTGAATGAAGGGTTATAACTTGGGATGCATCTAGAGAGAAGAATATGGGCAATTATTTCCCAAAATGACATGTAGTGAAAATAGAACAGTTTATATATTTAGAAGAATATATACAATTTATTCTCATAGGTCTTTTATTTCTCCTTATGTTACTTTTAAAACTATAAAATGCATTGATATTATTTTTATTTGTATTTGTATTTTTCGTGTGTGTTCATGTGTATAAACATGTATGTGTGTACAAGCAGCATTTGGAGGCCATAGGGGGACATTGGAGGTTCTCCTCTCTTGCTCTTCCACATTATTCCCATAAGACAGAGTCTCCTACTGAGCCTGAACCTTGCATTTTTTTTCAGTTAGACTGGCTGACCAGCCCCTGACTTCTTCCTGTCTCTGGACCACTGAGCACTGGGGTTACATGTGTGTGCAGCTATGTCTGGCTTTTTATATGAGTGCTAGGGATTAAACTCAGGTCCTCATGCTTGACTAGCAAGTGCTCTTACACACCAAGCTGCCTCCTCAGCCATAATAATATTCTTGATGACACAATCTGTTAGCATGAATTGAGCTATTGAGCTTTTACTCCATGCCAAGTGAACTGACTCTTGTAATCCTCATATGAGTTGAGTTAACTTTGATTGGGTGACTGTGTAATGAGTCTGAGTTCAGAGCCTATAACTTATTTTTTAATATATATATATATGTCACAGTCAGCCACACGCCGCTGGGATGAATCTTCAAACCAGGCACAATTTGGGGGAGGAAAGTATTTATTGAAACTACAGATTGAGGGGAAGTTCCATAACAGCAAAAGAGTCACAGGTGCGAGCAGAGAGAGAAACCCATTACCAACACCATAAGCACAGAACAGGAAATAGGCAGGAGGAGCAAGGAGTGAATTCTTTCACCTTTATATAGCCCTAGGGTGGGGTCTTGCAATTCTATCCCAGACTTAATGGCTTCCCGAGTCTCTGGAATTTCCTTCCTGCACTGCCCACACAGGAAAGGATGTTTACTTCTAGCTTCTTTGAGCTTCCTTAATCTTACCCCCTACTGAGAGGCTGCCTTCCTGTAACATCCTCAGAGACCCCCCCAAGATTACGTGAAAGGTCAGGTTGACAACAAAACTTAACCATCACAATATACATTATTATTCAAAATTAGTACATTGTATTGTGTTGGTATCTCATTTCCCTCCTCCTTGTCTCCAACATACTGGGTAACTTCCTCAGTGGGTTTTTTTTCAGTGAGAGATGGGGCCTCTCACTGAACCCAGAGGTCATGTCTCTCTAGCACAGGTATTCCAGGCATATCCTATCACCTGGCATTTTACATGGGTGCTTGAGATTTGAGCTTGGGTGATGTTTGTATAACAGGCTCTTTATCCATTGAGCCATCTCTCCATACATATAGTAAAATATTTTTTAAATTTAGACTCTACTTATGAGAGAAGACCTATGACATTTGTCATTTTGAATCTGGCTCATCTTGCATGGTTATCTCCAGTTCTATCCATTGTATTGCAAATGACATAATTTTTTAAGCTTTTACCTTTTTATTTTAAAATTTTAATTTATATACATTATAAGTTTATACTCTTTTATCCCCTAACCCTGACTCCTGCTACACTGGGGGCCTTCCTCAATGGGGTTATGGTATTCACTGTGGTGTCATGAAGGCCTCAGTCCCTGTGAGGTAGGGGGGGACAGTGCCTCAGGGTATTCCTACTCAATCTGTGGCTCTTAAAATCTTTCCATCCCCCTCTTTCACAATGTTTCTTGTGCCATGGCAGGCCTGTTGGCAGCCTGAGTTAGTGTTGAGTTCTTTGTAGCTTCTGGATTTCTGCTTTGAAAGATTTTGATTAATTATTATGTCTCTCACCACCATCACTGTGGGGCTGGTTGTCAGGCAAATAGTAAGAGCAGTATTCATGACATCACTTCCTCTGCAGTTTCTCCTGGGCCCTGGTTGATTTGGTAGAGGTGGCAAATCTCATGGTGGGCAGCCATCTGTCTTCTTGTCATATGGATGGATCTAGGTTCTCTTTCTCTGCCATCTGTAAAATAAAACCAACTAAGCATCAAGGGAGTTTGGGCTAAAGGGGGCATGCAAAATTGTTTGAGAGATTTTTGGTGTGCAATTCCATTCTTTCTTGGCCATGAGATTCTGACGTGGTTTCCAGTACCAGATATGAGTTCTCTTCCATTGAGCATGTCTCCTGTCCAATCAGAGAACAGTTGTTTAGTTTGTAGAGGTTGTGTGCCACTATTGTACAAGTGTGTATTTCTTGTCTGTCTGGCTGATTTCAATGTCTGCAGGGTCCCCTGCTTATTCATGCTATTGGTGGCCATGGTCCTCCAGCACTCTAAGAGGGCTTTCCAGCACTATGAGGGTTAGCCAGGAGGGAACTAGATTCTCTTTTCAGTTCCAGAATGGTATTCTGATGTCCTGTGACTGAAGCCTGTGATGTCCTCAGCACTGGCAATGACCTACATTGTTTTGGAGACCTCGTGGGTCTCCCTGGTCAACAGCTCACTGGGGGGGGGGGCAGACAACCAATTCTGAGCTTTGGATTTACCAGCCAAAGTCCATGGTTTTAAGAATAAACTTTTTCTACCTTCTGTTGAGACTGTCCCATCCCCCTTTATTAGTGGTTATATCTTGTAAATGCTAGTCAGAATGAGGGTTTCTATGGAACTGATTCTTAAGGCTGTGCTAACTTTTGTGTAATTTTCTCTCCACCCTCCTCATTGCAAGCCCCTCCCACACCAACATTCCATCTCTCCCCCAACCTGTTGTGAAATCCTTCCTCTCCTACCACCCCATTTCTCCTCTTTCCTGGTCTACCTCTAGTTTCCTAGTACTAACTACCATTTTCACTCATCTCCAACTGATTGCAGTTAGGCACCTCATATGAGAAAGTACACGTGATATTTGCCTGCGTGACCTTGCTTCAGAATGATTTTTTCCATGTCCCTCCATTTACCTGCAAATCTATTTCATTATTCCTTACCGCTGAGTAGAATTCCATTGTGTATAGAATCTGTTCATCAGTTGATGAGCTTCTGGGCTCATCATGTGACATGTTGTATCTTATATGCAATTCCTAACCAGGAAGAGCTTGTGTTGATTGTAAGTGGTAGTTAGCTTCAGAAGTGTTGACATGGGACTAGAATGAAACTAGGCAAAAGGGGAAATAGGGAAGAAGGTGAAGAGGGGCTACTCAACAAGCATGTTGAAGGGCAGAAACAAAAGGAAAGAAAGACAGAATACAGGGAAGGGCTGGGGGAATGGGGGAAACTATACAAAACTAATGACAACATGAATTAGTACCATAGAAACCTTTCTCCTGGACAGAATTCTACAAGGATATAGAATAAGAATAAGAATAGAGTTATATATCTATAACCCTCAATAAGGGAGAGGGGACCAAAGTGCCCTGCAAAAGGTGGAGAAAGCTCAACCCTAAAACCACAGGGCCTTGGCTGGTAAATTTTAGGGCCAGAATTGGGTTACCCCCCTACAAAGTGAGCTGTTGATCAGGGAGACTCCATAAGGTTCTCAAAACAATGCAGCATATGTATACATTCTTAACAGTATTTTCTTTTCTAGATGATAGTCATTCTGACTGGGTCAACATGGAATCTCAATGCAGTTTTAATTTGCATTTCCCTGATAAAGAGCCTATAATAAAAAAATTAGAAATCTAATAATACTAGGGAATCTTTCCAGAAGGCTTACTATGTGTCAGGTGTAAATGAACTCATTTAATTTCTATAAAAATTTGGAAATAGGTATTATTATCATCTCTATTAATATCTGAGGAAATTCAGCTACAGAAAGATTAAATACTAGGTGGTCAAGATTTCTGTGCCCAGTGACAGAGGTGATGCCATTATACTTCACTATATTATAGCTTTTATATGCATAGCTGTACTTAATAGTGTTCTTACAATTGTAGTGTTTTCTTTCTTTCTTTCTTTCTTTCTTTCTTTCTTTCTTTCTTTCTTTCTTTCTTTCTTTCTTTCTTTCTTTCTTTCTTTCTTTCTTTCTTTCTTTCTTTCTTTCTTTCTTCCTTTCTTCCTTCCTTCCTTCCTTCCTTCCTTTCTTCCTTTCTTTCTTTCTTTCTTTCTTTTCCCTCTTCCTTCTTTCCTCCCCTCCCTTCTCTTCGTTTCCCTTCTCTTTACATCCTACCTCTTCTGTTCCTCCTTTCTTTTCACTCAACATTTCTAGAACCAGTATCTTACTAATAAACAGACGATAGGTCCCTCAACAATTCCTGTCTAGCTACATCCTGTTCACAAAAATTTTAATGAAAATTTCAGATGATTCTAAAAGAAGACATGCTGCAAAAATCAGGAAAAGTCAAAAAAATATAAGACATTAGCAATATGGTACAGAAAATGACACTCAGCTTGGAAAAATTTCAAGTATAGGTACTTGGGGAAAAGTAACTGGAAATAAAATTTTTCTAGGAGGACAGCACCTGGAAAGTAGTAATGGCTATAGGAGACCCAGGGGTGATGCTGAACAGCAAATTAGATACATGACTGCTGTATAATATTGTGAGAAAAATATGACACTGGCCTCTTGTCGTAAAGCAGGGAGATAATGGCCCTTTGTGTTTGGCTCTAGTGACAGCACCTGGAATGCTGTGTTTTGTTTTGGACACTTCATTAGGAGACCATTGTTGATTAGCATTTGGGAATTTGAAGGCAAGAAGCAATAACAATTAAAAGCATTTATTTGACATGACTCACCCCTTCAAAACCAATAGTGCAGAGGGATAAAGAAATAACGGGCTGTACTTAGTATGTGTTGCTGAATAATCAAGTCCTTTCAAAAATCAAGTCATTTCAAACTGGGCATAGACTCACTATTGAAGTTGGGAGGCACTTTGATCAGGAATTTTCATAACCTTTAAGTTTCTAGGCTGAAATATTTTGTTAGCTGCGTAAATTACTCTTGTGGCTGTGCATTGAACAAAAAATATAGAAAGGTTCTTAAAACATAGACTTGATGGTATTGGTTATTGGCTTAAAAACATCTAACCTTCTATTAGGGATCCAGAAGATTCTGATGAATTTGACCTTTGCCTAAATAAAACTTGGCTTTTACTTTAACCACCTCCCCATTCCCCCTGACCCCCACACATACCAGATCACCAGCTATGGTAGCTTGAATGTATGCTCCTCAATAGACTCAGGAGTTTTAGTAAAGCTTGTAGCTTGGAAGAGGAGCCACTTTGGGGCAGGTCCTGGGGTGGATCTGATTTCCTACCTAAAGGTATGTGGAATGCTTGAGCTCTGCTTGGGGGTTCCCTGCTGTTTGCCACCCAAGTGTGCTTGCGGTGCTGGTGGTGATTTTTCTCTCTGCTTGGATCTGTGAAAGGGGCCAGTCTCTTTCATCACTGTGGAACTTTCCCTTGATCTGTAAGCTTCAAATAAACCCCTTCCTCCCATAAACTGGGTCTGGTTTGGAGCTGACTACAATACCAATCAATCTTCAGCGATTCCAGCCTCCTTGCTGTTTCTACAACACTCCAAGTCTTTTCCAGACCCATGGTTTTGTACTTGGTATTTATCCCTCAAGCTCCTTGCATTGTTGGTTTCTTTTCATCTCTTGTCCTTTAGTGACTATCTTGTTTAAAGTCTTCACTCTTTTTTTTTCATTATCCTGTTTATAGCATTTAACAATCTGTAATTCTCTATTTAATTCTTTGTTACCCTTTCTCCATGAGGGCATAAGGCCTAGGTGAGTAAAGTTCTTTTTATCTCATTCCTGATTCCAGTACTTAGCAAGTAGGATTAGCTAATATATATTTCACTGTTATTATATTCCTGACCCTACTCAGTGTTTCACATGAATCCACTCATTTGATACTCATAGAAATCTTATGCAACAGGACTATTGTTATCTTTACCTTATAGTAAACTGTGTGGGGTAACCAAAAAGCAAATGTAACTAGCCCATGGTATACAGGGATATCCAATGTTTTGGCTTCTCTGGGCTGCATTTTCAAAGAAAAATTACCTTGGGCCACACATTAAATACACAAAGACTGATGACAGCTGATGAGCAATTGCTTAACTTTTGTGATATTCAGCACCATGGATAAGCAAAAAAAAGGAGTCCTCATAATAATCTTAATTATGCAGCACCTTCTTTGGGAAGTCTTTTAAAATCATGATCCCAAGCAGGTCTCAAGTTTGTGATCACTAATGAAGAAAATAAATATGTTTAATTAATAAACTTTCATTGATTTTTTGTTATAATAAAAGTTAAATAGGCAATATAAAACTAGCCAAGTTCAAGTTTCCTGGCCGCCAGAAGATCAACATCTCAAAGAAGTGGGGTTTCACCAAGTTCAATGCAAATGAATTTGAAGATATGGTAGCTGAGAAGCAGCTCATCCCTGATGGCTGTGGGGTCAAATCTATCTCCAATTGTCATCCCCTGGACAAGTGACGGGCTCTGCACTCTTGAGGGCTTCCACTGCTCATGTTACCAAACATGCTCAATAAATTTCACAATACAAACAAAAGTCCTTGTTGAGGGCTAGAGAGATTGCTCAGTGGTTAAAGCCATGTGCTTTCTTGTTTTCAAACCTAAAGGCCTGGGTTTGATTCCCCAGTACCTATGTAAAGCCAGATACATATGGTGTATGTGTCTAGAGCTCTTTTGCAGGGGCAGGAGGCCCTGGAGTGCCCATACTCACACACACTTTCTTTTTTTCTCTCTGTCTCTCTGTGTATCTGTCTCTCTCTCAAATAAATAACTGAAAAAATTTTAAAAATCTTGTTGCTAAGATACACTTTTTCAGTTATGTAACTTATGTTTTGTCCTAACCTAATAGCACAATCCTTGATACATACCAAATCTGACAGCATGTTTTTGCATATAACACTTTTCAAATATAATCTTTAACAACTTGCACAAATTCCATACGAATTAATCAGAGCACCTTATATTTGTCTCAACAAAATAGTTGTCATTGGTATACTTATCTTTGAATAATCTTCCTTCATATGCAATTTTTATGTTTTGAATTCTGTTTTCTTTTGAAACATTATAGAAACCATGGTGGGATTAAACTATAATAACTGATAATATATAAGGGCTTCTATTTACTCTTATTGTGAAAATTAATTGATATGAAAATAGAAATCAAGGTTTGGGCCTTTCTCCATCTCTGCTGCTGATGTAGCATGAAGCAGAGGGCTGGTTGTTACAGTGCAGCAGGACATGTGTGAGGTATAGCTGAGATTCAGAAGTACCCCTAGTAATCAAATAAAAATACTTTCCTGTCTTCTTTACATAACATCAAATTCTACCATTTGCAATGGTAACTTAAAACATTATTAACATTCGCTGCATTTCCTTCACCAAGTCTCCATGAACACATGAAACTTCTGCTGGTATGAATTACTTCTACTTGCTTAGAAGATAACACACGTTACTTAGAAGCCACACAGCACGGTAAAACTAAAGCCATACATATGTACTAATAGAAAGAACAGTCTTGTTTGTATGACATTACAATACAATGTTGTCGTGTTCAAAGTTCATGTTCAAACTCATGATCCTCCTGCCTCCGCCTCTTCAGCAATATCCTACCGGCGTGTGCCACCACAACCGGCTCAAAGTTCATGTTCAAGAACCGCACATATGAGTTATTAAAAAAAACTCATAATGCTTAAGTATAATCACAGTTTTGTGTTGGGCCACCTTCATGGATATCCTAGGCTGCTTGCAGACAACAGGCTATGAGTTAGACATCCCCTGATACAGCAAATAAGTGATGGAATCAGAATTTAATCTCTTCAGCATAAGTTGCCGAGGGTCTCAAGAACAGGCAACTGGTAAATTAGTTGAATATCTGTGTGGCATCTTTCCCCCTGTGATGAATTCTAGCAAGGAAGAATTTGCCCCTGTAGTTGAGAACTTATCTTAAGTCATTCCTTCTAGGGAACTGAGGAGAAGGGGATAGTTTAGGATGAGTGTTGTAGTTACTTTTGCATTGCTGGGATAAAGCCCCTGACCTTTGAAACTCTTGATGGGAGGAGAGGGTTTATGTCAGGTTCACAGATTGCAGGGCAAGCTTCACCATGGGGGAAGAAGCTGGATCACCTCAGACATCCATAGCTGAGAGACAACAGCCAACACCAGCAAGCACCAGCCGACTCTGAACACACAACAGCAGCTGGACTCCAGATCTATGTAGCCCTGAGTCACGTATCTCCTCCAGCAGAGACTAAGTAGGAAGCTAAATCAAAAATACCTGGGGTGAAGCCGGGCATGGTGGCACATGCCATTAGTCTCAGTACTCAGGAGGCAGAGGTAGGAGGATTGCCTTGGGTTTGAGGCCACCCTGAGACTACATAGTGAATTCCAGGTCAGCCTGGGCTAGAGGGAGACCCTACCTTGAAAACCTAGCAAAACAAAAACAAAAACAAACAAACAAACAAACAACCCTTAGGTTATGGAGCCATTTACATTCAAACCACCATAAAGAGCAACAGGAGCAAAAATAGACTATAGAACATATAAGGGAACAAAAGTTGAGCTTTTAGGGATACAGTCTTGAGAGAGTCAAGTAAAATAAGGAATACAATATTTTTGGTCTAGTAGGAGGCAGAGGTCTGTGTAAGAAGAATTGCAAGTATGTACATTGGTATAAACTTAATAGGGGTCAGAACATTACCTATAACTGTTTAGGTAATATGTTTAGGTAATATAACTATTTTTTGGGGGGAATTATTTGTTGAACCAGACAAAACAAATATTTTAAAAATTAATTTATTTGCAAGAAGGAGAGAGAGAGAGAGAGAGAGAGAGAGAGAGAGAGAGAGAGAGAGAGAGAGAGAGAGAGGAGGGTCAGGGAGTGGGAACTGCAAATGAGAACTCCAGATGCGTGCACCACTTCGTACATCTGGTGGCTTTATGTGGGTACTGGGAAGTCAAACCTGGGTTGTTAGGCTTTGCAGGCAAATGCCTTAACCACTGAGAAATCTCTCCAGCTCCTAAAGATGTTTTTTTTTTTTTTTAAAAATCTCAAGGATTGAACCCAAAGTCTTGAGCATGCAAAAAATGTCCTCTATACTGAACCACACTGTCAGCCCTTCTGAGGCCTTTCTATATTGAGCATCTAAATGTGGAACCAGGGATATAGGAGCCAGTGACCACTCTATGTTATAAAATCAGGAAGGCATATTTAAGCCAATAGGAAAACCATGTTAGTTTGCATATTATCTGCAACTGAACAAAACAAGTTTGGAAGTACCTTGTTAAAACTAAGATTTTTTTTTTTTTACTAAGAAGATGTTGTTATATTACAATTATTTGGACAAACCGCTATTATTGATGAAAGTAAATGTTATCATTAACTACTTCCCCTTTTCATGAACAGGGATGAAAACACATTTATAAATTAGTTCTCTCATAGAGGTCTTGACCTCTTCAAACCTATTTTCCCCAATTCTACTCTTAGTTTGTTTCTTTTCCATTTTTCATAACGCTAAGAGTGATTGTATTAGCCAATCTCCTGCCTAAGATCTTTCAAATGAATTTTTATTGCTCTTGGGTTAAAGTGTGAGCTACTTAACATATTTACCAACGTTGTCCACAAGTTGCCTTCTCCGACCCTTGGCTTCATTTTTCTCTGACTCTCAATAGTAGTAATTGGCAGAGCTGGGACCAGAATAGGCTATGCCTGGAGCCCATTATTCTAATAATAATATTCTTAGCTATTTGCCTACATTATCCCAGGATTTAGCAGCCATCTTAAATTTTTCAGCTTCTCCCTTGAGTCACATTTTCTCTTGTTTAAGGGTTTGCTACCTGGTGCTGACTCTGTTTAAATTTTTCTCCATTCACTATTTTGCTTAGAGAATATCTTCTTATATTATCCTTCAGTTCTCATTATTTTTACAGTTTCTCCAATAATCACACAGTGGTCCCTTATGTCTTAGTCAGAAGCCTTCGTCCTATATTGCCAATCTGGTAGCTAGCATACAGATGTTTCTAATTTATTACAGTCCAATTTATGATTGTTTTTTGCTATTGTGACAGTAAGAAGGGACACATTAATTAGAAATAGACTGAGTCTTTTTTTGAGAGGGTTCTTCCTGTGGTGTTCATGCTGGCTCTAAATCTGTGATCCTCCTGCTTGGTCTCCCAAATTCTGGGATTAGAGGAGTGCGGCCATCACATGTGTCTAGTAGACTTTGTATCTTGATTTTTTTCTGGAACAGTAATGTGTGGTCTGGAGGCAATAGAGGGGTCTTGAAAAGAGATCGAGTCTCCTTTCCTTCCCTGGTTCTGATTTTCATTTCTCTCTGGCAGGCACCCAGAAATTTCAACATAACTAACCAGATCACCTGCAAATGAACTGTACGCCCCTCTCTGAGAAACATCACCAACAAGATTCACAATGTCTAAAGGAACGATGCCTTCAATCCAACCTCCTTGTGACCTTTGTGTAAGTAAAAGATCCCTTTGATCAGCTTTTATCTCTGCCAGCAGTTTTTTTTCTCCAGCTGCAAATTTACACAGTGTACCCCAAAATGGTCTTATCTTCAAGGGCAGAATTTTGTGGATATGAAAAGAAATCTAGCAGCACATATTTTCTAATATATAAGATTAGTTGCAGATCAAGTGGCTTCAAAGCTCTCAGATCACTACGGAGGTCTTCGGTGCTCTCCTCTCCCAAACACCCTCACTGCCTTTCTTGAGTGTGTCTTGTCTTTTTGCTTGCTCAATACACTGACTTTGTTTCACTGTACCTCTCCTGAAATTCTTTTCTGTGGCAGCTGTCAAGGACCCAGGTGCACCTGATCAGAGTCCCCCAGAGGCTCTGAGGAGTTACTCCTCGGGCTGCAGGGGATTTTGTTTCCTGCTGTCATGGAGGGTATGATTACCCCCCAGCCACAGCCACAACTCTCTGGCAACTACGTGATCACAAAGGAGAAAAGACAGACCCTGTGACTGGACTATGTCACTAATCTAGCATGTTCAGTAGGTTAGTTGGATTAAATACATTTCCAATTCATAGTACAGTGGTTTAACCCAGGTATAACATCGTTGCAAAGGGAGGAGTTTGTCTGTGCTATAATAATCGCCAGTTTATTTCTCTAGCTCATTGACAAGGCCTTGGATTCTGTGGTTTAAGGGGCATATACTTTTCCATCTCCTCATGTCCTCTCAACAGAGCCTTTGAGGAACTGCATGCACTCTAATGGGCGCCATGCAAAGTCCTGGGTTACCTACTATATCAGACTTCTATTTTTAACTGGAGAAAGGGGTCCGGACCCCTGGGGTGGGTGTGACAGTGTTTGGGGCTCATTTTGAGCTCAGCGGGGACAGTGAAGGGAGAGGCTGCAGGGAGCTGAAGCTCTGCAGTGGCCGGATGCTCTCCTTGCAGGGCTCCCTGAGCCTGAACCAGCCTTTTTCCATGATCCAGGAAGATCCCTGGGGACTTGCAGCAGGTGCAGCGGCCTGGAGGAAGGTGGACCCTAGAGGGGTGGGGGTGGGGGGCAGAATCCCCAGGAAACTCAGAAGGGCTGTGCTGGACTGAGCCACAGGATTTGGGGTGTGAAGATACCCATTTATGATCGCCCTTTGGGAAGACCTTGCGGAGGGACCTCAGGACTTGCTGTGGATGCAACCGGGTGGCCCTTTATGGAACCCAGGAAAAGACGAATCGGTAGGACTCAGCTGAAGAAGGTAGTTACAAACTATTAATCTAAATTTTTCATCATACAAATAACTATAATCCTGGGAATGAATCAGCAAGTTCCCCCCCCAGAGTTTCAGCCCAGTTTGAGATTAATTTCTTTCATGCTTGCTGTCACTCCATTCCTTTTACTTGTCTGTCCTCTATCCTTTTTTTCTTTCTCCTCAGTTCCCCATCCCTTCCTTTATTTTCCATTAAAGTATCATTTTTTTATACTTATTTATTGTCAGTATGTCAAAGGAGATTTATTGAAGAAAAAAAAAAAAGGTGAATAAACTCCATAGTGTCAGGGAAAGCATGCTTAGGATTTTGGCCAAGATCCAAAGACAGAAGAAGAAAAAACATGGAAAAGTTTTTTGAGCTTGAATTCCGAAAAGCAGTCTGGCCCCACAGTGAGGGTCTGTGAGCAGCCTAAGCCAGGAATTCTTTTTAAAAATATTTTTATTTATTTGGAGAGAGAGAGAGAGAGAGAGAGAGAGAGAGAGAGAGAGAGAGGATATGTGTACATCAGGGCCTCTTGCTACTGTAAGTGAACAAACTCCAGATGCATGAACCACTTTGTACATCTGGCTTTATGTGGATACTGGGGAATTGAACCCTGGTTCATCAGGCCTTCCAAAGAAGCCTCTTTAACAGTTGAGCCATCCCCCCAGGAATTCTATTGCTAGGATGGAAATAAATGTGTGTGTATGTGTGTGTGTGTGTGTGTGTGTGTGTGTGTGAGAGAGAGAGAGAGAGAGAGAGAGAGAGAGAGGAGAAGAAAAAAGAAGGGGAGGGGAGGGGAGGGAGGAGAGGAGAGGATGGGAGAGGGTAGAGGGAGGGGTATTGCTATTACTGTCCAGAGTAGCTTCAAACTCCTAGTCTCACAAATATCTTGATGAGGAAATAAATGGTTGTAGTCTCTCTAGTCATACAGCTGACAAAATTACTAAATCTGGATTCTTGGCTTTCAAGGTATCATGACTGCAATTGTCCTGAAGAAAAACATGGTGACAGATCTTAGTATTGATCTTCAGGTTTTTTTTTTATTATCCATAATTAGATACACTTAATAAGGGAATAATGTGTTGATGTCTAGGTGTTTTTTAATTAGCCTTATTCAAAGTTCTTTATCCTAGCCAGAGCTTGCTTTCTAAGTATCCATTGACTCTAGGAACTCCCACTTGGCTTTTCTGAAGTTTTGATTTATCTCTAGAATTCAGAAAATACTTTGAACATGAACCTTGTATTTGAGGCTTGTCAAATCTCCAATTTTGTCACTCCTATCAAGTAACTCAAAAGTTTTGTTCATTTCTCTGATCTGAAATAGCTTGGTCCAGTTCCAAATCTCAGACACTAGCTTGTGTTCAGAAATAGTAAATTGTCTTAAAAATAGCTCTGGAGGAGGGGTTCTCTGCTCCTGGAATTTTGTTCCTTAAACTCCTTATTGCTTTTTTTGGCTCTATAATGGCTGAAATAGATGATTTTTGCTATGCATTCAGCTTTAGTTGTAAGTGGTGATGTTTGTCTTTTTCAGATTACTTCATGAAAATGCAAGTGTTTAGAGACCTGTATCTTTAGAAAGACTTTTGGAGGACTATGTGAGCAAACTTCTAAAACTCTACTTCCAATAGAAAGCAATTAAATAGACAGTACTCTAGTATGATAAATGTTGCGTCATGTTTAGGGGGAAGTTAGGACTAAGCTGAGGTTAAAGAAGCTGGGTTTGGATATCATGGGACACTGTAAGATAATAACACGAAGACCATCTTGGCCTTCACCTAGGATTGAGAAATTGTAGTAAATTGCTTTCCAATTTACTTTTACATGAATCATCTCATTTGATCTTCATATTTATTATAAGATTTGCTTACAGCCTCATTTTACAGATGAGGACAAGAGTCTTCATTAAAGTTGTTTTTTCGGCCCAAGTGTCTCATTGAATAGCTGTAGTCATTTTTAATTATCAACTGTCTTTTAAAAATTTCAATATCTTGGACTGGAGAGATGGCTTATTGGTTAGAAGGACCCAAGTTCATTTCCCCAGTACCCACGTAAAGCCAGATGCACAAGGTGGTGCATGTGTCTGGAGTTCGTTTGCAGTGGCTGGAGGCCCTGATGTGCCCAATCTCTCTCTCTTTCTCTGCCTCTTTCTTTCTCTCTCATAAATAAATACATACATAAATAAATAAACAAATAAAATATTCTAAAAAATTTCAATATCTTTTTAAATTGTGAACTTTATTGTAAGAACATATTTCATATTGGTCATATTCCGATTAGGTAATATAAACTCTTTATGTTCCCTTCCCCTACCCCTATTCCACTGGAGGCCCTTCTCAGTGGTGTTATTTCTATTCACTGTGGGGTCATGAATACAACAGTCTCTGTTTGGGAGGCGATGCCCCAAATTATTCCTTTACACTCTACAGTCTTTCTGCCCCCTCTTCAGCTCTGTTCTCTGAGCCTTGGAGGGCTTGCTATAAATCTCCTTTAGTGCTGAACTCTCTGCTTTGATGAGTTTTGAGTCTCCTCAGTGTTATGAGCAGTGGGAGAACCTTCTCCACAGAGACAGCCATAATCTTTATCTGTTTTAGCTTGCTGCCTTATTATTGGTATATCTCATAAATAAGGCTTAAAAACTTTATTGGGATCTTTTGTTAGTAAAAGTATTTCTATATTTTATAATTCTCTTTTGCTTAAAATAAAAATGTAACCACACTGTTGTAAAGATTTTGGAACACATATAAAAGATGGGAAAATATATCATTTCAGACTTTTCTTCAGATGGGAAAACCTTCTTGTAGTGTGTATATGGGTGTGAGTGTGGGCATGTGTACCACAGTGAGCATGTGAAGGTCAGATCAGAGGGCAACTTTCAGGTTGGTCTTCGCCTTTCCACTTCATTTGAAGCAGGATTTCTCTATTTGCATCTCCCACTCTGCTGCTGTTCTTTGCTGTGCTCACCTCAGGCTTCCAAGGAGTTCTGTCTCTGTTTCCCATCTTTCCTTCAGTGCTCTGGGATTGCAGAAGTCCACATAGCTTCAGGGTTTTCATTTATTTATTTTTCAATGTATTTTATTTTTTTTGTTTTTCAAGTAGGGTCTCACTTTAGCCTAGGCTGACCCCACTCTGTAGCTCCAGGCTGACCTCCTACCTTAGCCTATCTTGAGTTCTGGGACTAAAGGCATGCACCACCATACTTGGAGGTTTTTGTTTATTAATGTGGGGTCTGGGGATTGAACTTGGATACTTGGGCTTGAACAAAAAGCTATTTATGCACTGAGCTATCACCACAACCCTCCCTTTGTTTTTACATACTTAAAATTATAACTGGGAGTGTATTTATAATTTGGATTTTATTTTTTAAAATTTAGCCTTATACATTTTCACAGTTTGAATGCATTATTCATAAACATAATTTAATGGCGATTTAATAACCTTTTGAATAGAAAGAGTAAGATAATTATCTTCTGTTTATAAGCAGAATGGTATGGTAGTTAAGAACAGAGACTCTAGATCATCTGCCTAGATAGCCTAGATCCAGCATCTTTTATCTATACGACTTTAAGCCACTTAATTTAGATGCTTCATTTTCTCTATTTTTAAATTGAGAAAATAGTATTCCTGGGATGAAAGGATAAAATGAGTCAACATATGAATATTGTCCAATAGGAAGTAATTGCTATTATAATAGACATTATATTATTGTTTATTTTCCACAGATAAATGTTTAAATTATTTTATGATTTGATAAGTAATGCTTTTACTAACATCTCTGTTCTTATACATTTTGTAGAACTTTGATAACTTATTGAAATAGAGTTCTAGGAATAGAATTGAATCAAAATGTATTTACCACTTTTAAAAAAATCTATTTTTTTTGTATACACTGCACACATGCGCTAGGGTCTCTTGCCAATGAAAATAAATGTCTGTTCAACTTCACATAGGTGGCTGGGGAATTGAACCCTGGCCAGCAGGCTTTGTAAACAAGTGTATTGAACTGCTGAACAATATCCTCAGCCTCCAAAATGTATTTTTTAAGCATCTCACTGTTTTCCAAGAGTTTCTAATTTACAATTTCCCCAATTTACTGTATACTGTGTTACAGTAGTTATTACTCTATTCTATAGGTGCCATTGGTGGAGTGTTTATACATATAATTTTGGACTGGGGTAAACACATTTAATACACACAAGGCCCTTCTGGGTTCAGCCCCCAGTGTGTGTGTGTGTGTGTGTGTGTGTGTGTGTGTGTGTGTGTGTGTGATGTAGTCACCTTCTTGTCGCTGGGACAAAGCACTTGACTAATAGCAGCTGACAGGAGTTTTAAATTTTGGTTTACAGTCTTGAGGAGAAGCTTCACGATGGCAGGGGAAAGAATGGTATGAGCAGGGACTGGACATCTCACCTCCTTGTCACAGCAGGTAGAAAATAGCAGCCGAAGAGTCAGCATTTTTTTCTCTTTTTTTTTTAAAGGGAAGCTGACTGACTAGAACACCTCTAAACCCACCCCAACTGCACTCCTTCCGCAGCAAGATTATGCTTCCAAAACAAATTCAAAATTGCCATCATCTGGGGACCAGGTATCCAGAATACATGAGTTTATGGGGACATCCGATTCAAACCACCTCAGTGTACACACACACACACACACACACACACACACACACACACACACACACACACACACAAAATTTTTATTTGTCAGAGTGGTGATTCAAGCCATGGTAGTCTAATGCTGAAGTCTATACACTTTATCACTATGCCATAACCAGTCTTGAAATATTCTCGTTAATGTCTAATCTTATTTTTGGTGTGTGGGTTGTGAGACAGCATCTTAAGTAGTCCAGGCTGTCCTCACATTAGCTACATAACTGAGGATGACCTTGAACTCCTGATCCTCCGGTCTCTACCTCCTAAATTGGGGGATTACAGGTTTATACCACCAACTTGACTTAATGTGCAGTTTTATTGGATATAACTTTTAAAAACAATCCACTGATTTTGTTATATTCCTCTGAGATAAATATTCTAAGGTAAGAATATTCTTGCCCTAAGTAGTTTTGCAGGAGATGAAGACTGAAGAGGAAACCTTCCTGGTTTTGCTTTTTAGGTCTTATCCATCAGTGTTGTCCCAAACAGGAATTTGGCGAGGCATTTGCACAAGCCTTGGCTGTTAGACTTGGAGAGTCACAGGAGTGACCAGAGCTTGTACTAGAGAGCAGGCGCTTACACGTTCACCTGCTCAGCACATAGTTTGCTCTCCTTTCTATCTCCTAGTTTGCTATGATCTAGGACTGAAATTCAATTGTTTCATTATTTTTGAAATGTAATATTTTGCTTTCTGGATTTTAAAGTAATTCTTCTGTTTAAAATTATTTTAAGATTTTAAAATATCTTCCTTTTTCATTGTCTGCATTTTAAAGTTACCAGTTTTACAAGTTATTTTTCACTTAAACATGACTCTTAGTTGATTATCGTCTCCATTTTTATAAGAAATTCAAGATCTTCTTATTCCTTTCCCTAAGACTTATTTTAGGAATGGGTATACAATTTCAGAATATTTCAGTGTGTGCGTTATTTTCTTGTGGTGCTGGGGACTGAAGCCATGGAACCCCACCCTTAGTTTCAATTTCAGAAATATTTTAAAATGCATTTTAAATCATGACCGCCAAAATTTCAAATTCTTATTTTAATGACATATTCACAGGACCTTAAATTTTATTTAAATGTGCATGATTTGCCTTTTATGACGCGGGTAAAATCTCATTGTTTCAATAAAGATATACCTGACTGTTCTGGCCCATCCATTATTTCTCAGTTCCAACTTCTTGCTCTTGATATATGGACATGGCTGCTTTGTCAAATAGCTTATAGAGATTGCTTTTTTCTTCTAGTTGCTTCCTTCTATATTACTATTTTGCTTATTCATTTGATTAATCTTTTGACAATTCTCAAGTAGGTATTATATGGGTGATAGTGTTGCACTGTGAGTATGTACACATCTGGTTTTATAGGAGAAGGGGGTCACATGTGCCTTGGAAAGGCATAGATTGCTAACCAGCAAATTACTAACTAGTTAATTATAGAAAGGGCTAAGTGAAAATGGAGATGGAATCTCTCCTTGAATAAAGATTGAAGATGGGAAGGAGCAGGAAAGATACATATCAGAGACTTCAGAGATGTGCGACATTTAGTCTTATCTAAAGAAGTTTGAGTCTTGCTCTATATTGGTCCTTTCCAATAAGATATCCACCAGCCACATGAGGCTTTTGAACACTTGAATTGTGGCTAGAGCAAACTGAGATGTGCATATACACATTGAATTTCAGACTTACAAGACAAAAGGATGCAAAACATAAATATTTCAATAGTTTTTGTATTAATTTCACATTGAAATATAAATTGGATATATTGGGTTAAAACCTTACTAAGGTTAGGTTTTACTCAGTTTTATTTTTTTTTAACATGACTGCTATAGAATTTTTAGTTACTATGTGACTCTTTTTTGTGATTTTCATTATATTTCTTTTGGTAGGTATTGTTCTAGACTGTAGGTTTCTTTAATGCAGTTTTGCTCATTTGTGTAATACTTAGCACCTAGCACAGTGCCAAGAATGTAGTAAGAACTCCTCGAATGCTTGTTTTAACTATACATCTTCCCCTCCAATTAAATCACAAGCTTTTGATGACTTGGGACTGCATTTTTAATGCCTTTATTATCAACAATTAGATACATTGTATGAGCGTATCTTGTGATGATACCCCCATTTCCCTCCTCTCTGTCCCCTACCCATTGGGGTCCCTCCTCTGTGCACATACTGGATCTGTCCATAGGGTGGGGGTGTGAATTGCAAGAGAGGTAGCCAGTTTCCCCCCTTTGTGTGGTGTTGCTGGGGGGGTGCAATGTCTCTTGATATTCTCTCCCACTATGGCTCTTACATTCTCTATGCCCCCTCTTCCGCTCAGTTCCCTGAGTCATGGTGGGTGAGTTTTAAGTCTGTTTTATTTTTGAGATCTTAAGTGTCCCAGGACTTCTGCTTTGGGTTGTGTTGGATATTGTTGGTGTCTGTCTTCATTGACCTTTCATGGGTTATATTATCTGACTTGCTTGCTGATAGGTCTCTTGTTTATCTCGCCACATAATCATAGGTTTCATTAGGGCCCTGTATGATATGCCAAGCATGGTTCATCTGCTGGAATGTCAGCCATCATCCCATGTCTTGTTGGTGGAATTGGGGTGTCTCTGGCTCTCTCACTGCCTTATGAAAAATAATAATGAGTCTCCATTGGAGTTTGAGATCAGTATAGGTTAAATGAGACACAAATTGCTATTTTGGCAAGTTTCTAATGGGTGTAGAGCTCTCTGGTAGTGGGAATTTCCTTTAAGATCTCGGGGTTCTTGGTTCCCATAAGATTTTGCCATGGATCCCAGCTCTATTTAAGGGTTCCTTGTCACTGAGTGGATCTCTTAGCCAACCAGTAAACCATTGATTACCCTCCTAGGTTTAGTGCCACTATTGCACAGATGAACACTTTTTGACTTACTGGTCTCTTCCATTAGCAGTGTGTTCAGCATTCTCATGACATCAGTGGTCTCTGCTTTCTCCAAATATTATTGACCAGTTTTCCCTGGAAGCTCACGTAACACCTTCCAGCATTATACATCTGGGAGCTGGTTACCATTCTGGATCTAGCAGGATCTCTTGATGTTGTTTGAAGACACTGGTTTCTTGAGCAATAGGGTCTTACCTTTGGTATGGGACTTTGACATAAGCCTGTCTCATTTTGGGGGACCTTGTGGGTCTCTTTGATCAATAGCTTAGTGTGGGAAGGAACCAATGACTAGAACAGGGAGTTACAGGCCTGAGAAATTTTTTTTTTTGGGGGGGTTAGGCTTCCTCCCATTCTATTCATGACCCCTCTTACCAGGTGGTGCCCACAGCTTCCTCAGGATCTTACTATATGAAAGTAAGGATTTTTATGGTATCAATTCATTATTGGTATAGTTTATTGTATAAGTCCCCCATCCTCCCATTCTCCCCTCAATTTCTTCTATCCCCTTTTACAGCCTCTCCATGCACTTGTAAGGTTTGCTTAGAGTTTAAGTTTAACCTGGTTAGCAACCACATATAAGGGAGAATATGCCACATTTGTTCCTTTGTTCTTGTGAGCGTTCGCTAAGTATGATCTGCTCCAAATCCGTCCGCTTTTCTTTAAATTTCATTGTGGCATTTTTCCTTTCAGCTGAGTAGAATTCCATAGTGTAAATGTACCACAACTTTGATATCCATTCATCCAGAGATGGGCTTTTGGGTTGATTCCATTTCTTAGCTATTATGAACTGAGCCACTATAGTCATGGTTGAGTAAATGTCTCTGTGCTAAGGCGTGAGATCTTGAGGGTAGATGCCAAGTAGAGGGATAGCTGGGTCCATTGGTAGCTCTGTATCCATCCTATTCAGGCACGTCCACACTGCTTTTCATAGTGTTTGTACAAGTTTGCATTCTCACCAGCAGTGAATGAAGGTTCCTTCCCACCCCCATCCACTCCAGCATCTGTTGTTGGATTTTTTTTAATGATTGCCATTCTGACTGGAGTAAATTGGAATCTCATTGTAGTTTTGATTTGCATTTCCCTGATGATTAAGGATGATGAGCACTTTCTTAAATGAGAATTGGCCATTTGTGTTTCCTCCTCTGTGAATTCTCTGTTGAGATCAATGCCTCATATTGTGAGAGGGCTGTTTGATTTTTTATTGTTTATTTTTTGAGTTCATTGTAAGGGACTGCATTTTTATGGTATCTCCCCCTAGGCTTAGTAGAGTGATAAACATGCATAGTGGGCAGCAGAACATATTTATTAGATGAATGAATGAAAGAAAAATGCTTTATCATGGAAATTTCTAGCCAACTTCCTGTTTACTTTCTTTGTTATTTAGCTAGTTTCCAGATGGCTTTCAAACATTTCCAATATGCAATGTCTGATGATTTTCCCCTCTTCTCCTTTCTTCTGTCTCTTTCACTCTGTCCTGTGAACTCTTCCGTTTCTTGGACCTTTTCAAACCAGCCAATGTATGTGGGCTCCAATAATTTAGTCCCTCAGAAGGCCTTTAGCAAGCCCTCTTTGGCTTCTAGATTTTTGTTTATCCTTATAAATTCAATTAAGTTCCACTGAAGGGGAATGGAGTTTCCCAGTGATGGACTGGAACAATCTAGATTTCCTCTCTCTGCATAGGCTTTCTCAATGGGCCTCAATACTGTGTGATTTACTGGCAGATTACAACCCTCTACAGGTTTACAAATAACTAAATAAATGGGAGTGAGAACAAGAGTGAGAATACAAGCCAAGGAAGTAAAAGTACACAGACCCAGAGACAATCTGAACATCTGGTGGTGGTCTCAGCCTTAACACTTCTGTAAAGAGGGTGATTTAAAAATATTCTTATTTGCAAGCACACACAGACACAGAGAGAGAGAGAAAGAGAGAGAGAGGGCACTCACATATATATCACATACACACATATGGGGGAGAGAGAGGGAGGGAGAGGAAGGGAGGAGAGTGCTGCAAACAAACTCCAGATGCATGTGCCACTTTGTGCATCTGGCTTTATTTATGGGTGCTGGGGAATCAAACCCGGGTTGTTCGACTTTGCAGGCAAGTGCTTTAACCACTGTGCCATTTCTCCAATCAAAGAGGGTGATTTTTTTTTAGGAGGTGAAAATTTCTTCTCTTAAGGAAAAAAAGAAAAGAAAGAACCCAAGGAAATAGGACACCAGATGATTTCTGTGATCCTTTCTGGAGATCACATTTAGTGATTCTCTAACCATTAACCAGAGCAGGCAGGAATGAGGATCAGCTGTTGTAAACTCAGCATGGGCACTCAATCCATTTTAATTCATCTCCTGTGACCTCATAGCCAATTCATGTTATTCTAACATTACCCTTGTAAATGCTTTTCCTTTTAATCCTGTTTGTACTTCTTTCCTACATAATAGTCTTCCCGGGAACTTTATACTAATAAGCCATCTATTCTTGCCTTGTAGATAGATTTTGGTTGTTCTTAGATTTCACTGCTTTCTGAAAAAGAAAAACAGCTTCTCCAACAAAGCGTGAGATCAGGATAGGTCATAAGCATTGTTAGTTTAGAGAGATTTTGATTGGCTTAGCCTCACTTTTGGCCAAAGACTAGTGGGAGCTTCTCATTGGAGTCTATTATCTTGATCTCCATAGGATTTTGACTTGGTTCCCATTTCCAGCTATGGGTTCCTTTCCACTGAGTAGATCTCTTAGACAATCAGAGAGCCTTTGGTTACCCATGTAGACTGGGTGGCACTATTGTACAGGTGTGTACATCTTGTCAGGCTGGTTGCTTTCGTATAGCAGTGTCCCCTTCCGGCTTACAACACTGTTGGCCATTTTTCTCCAGTAGCTCATGTAGCACTTTCTAGCAATATATGGACTCACCATCTGGGAACTGGCTTCCTTTCAGAATCAGCCAGATCTCTTGGTGTTCTGTGTTGGCAGCATGTGGTGTCTTCAGCAATAGAGTCTTACCTTGTACCTCAGGGGAGTAATCAAGTGCTTTGACAGAAGGCCTGTCTTGTTTTGGGGACTTTGTAGATCTCTCTGATCGACAATTCAACATGGGTTGTAACTGATTTCTGGTACTAGGAGTTATAAGCCAGAATGAAAAATTTTAGGGTTAGGCTTCATCCCACCCTCCCCAGGGTCCTTCTTACCAGATTATCCCTCCATGTTGCTATTGAGGCTTATATCTTTTAGTCTGCTATCCAGCTTATATACCTTCTCATTATTCTAAAATCAAAGAATCCTAAAAGTTTAGGATTACAAGATACCCACTTGTTCTGTGGCCTTTGTGTTGTGTATATAAAATATATACCGTATAAAGTTATACATGGGATATACAAGGAAGAAATACTGGCTAAGGAAATGGCAACCTAGAACTTGCTGGGATCATTCATCCTGACTCCAGCAACCTGTCATCTTGCTCTTTTGTTTTTGTAAAATCTCAGAGCTTCTAGAACACAATTTGAAGACCTTTGGAATGGGAGTAAAATGAGGTGTTAAGAAATGGCTTATCTGGGAATTTAACTCATTTTCATTATGCTTACTCTCTTCACATTTAATTTCTCAACTTACAGACCTGATTGGTATATTCTTGTGACTCAACTTATTATTTCACTTCAATCCATGGAATTTGAACTATGGTATAACCCTTCTAGCTATAGCTTCTCTATGACTCTCATCTCCTATTGTCTTAATCCAGTGACAAAGTAGTGGCAAAAGTTATTTCTTTTTTTGCCTTTTGCTTAGGATCCCCTATTCAGAGCCACTTTCAATGCAAAGTAATTTTACTGCTCAGAAATTATTTAATACACAGCAGGTTCATTTTTACCAACTGTGAAAGGTAAGCAACTTGGGCAAAAGAGTGATTGATAACTGAGCTTAAGACATCAAACATAAGAATTTCTACACTGAAATGTGTGCAACTTATTTTCAGATGTAAGAAAGATTCCTGTTTTAGAGTTAATCACTGTGGGTGGGTGTTGATCCCCATTTTCTGTGGCAGATATTTGAAGTTGGTGAGATACCCATAGAAGTGCACTGTTCAAATCTCAATTTAGGGTATTTGCTGTGTTCTACAGCCTCCAATTGCTGTACCTGAAGATTCTCCATAACGTTCATGATAAGGCCTTACTGGCCCCTCACCCTGGCCAATAACTGAGCTTAGCTAGGCTAAAAGACTTAATTAGTGCAGGAGTTTCTTTCTTATTATTGGGGCAAAATACCTGACCAGAAGCACCTTATGGAAGGAAAAGGGTTTAATTTGGCTTACATTTTCAGAAGGTAGAGCCTGTTATGGCAGAGACAACATGGTAGGGTACAGCAGGAAGCTGTAATCACCCTGGCAAACAGGAAGCAAAGGAAGAATAGCAAACAGAGCTGGACTCTAAAATCCCAAGGCTCACTCTGTGACTCACTTCTCCCAGCATGGCTCCACTTTCTAAAGGTTCCACAACCTCCTGTCCCAGCTAGGGATTAACTATTGAAGCACATGCAGGGAATCCCTTCTGTGGCATTTTGTGTTTAGGCTTTCTCCATTCAAAAGAATTTGTGATCTCACAAGTTAGAACCAGTGGTTGGGATCTTGTCCACAGGGTACTGTCTTTATTGTTCCAGTGAAGAGAATGAGGTTTGTTTAATCATATTAATTTCAACAATTTCAGATATTTTATTGGGTGAAGTCTCCTTGTTGGGGACTTCAAACTTGCCCAGAAGCTTTGCATTTCTAAATTTCACGTTAGGGTTGAGATATAGCTGAGTGGTAGAGCATTTGCTTAACAAGTACAAAGCTCTGGGTTTGCTCCCTGCCACTGGAAAACAAACAAACAAACAAATCACAAAAGCAAAATCACTAAACGTTTTTTCACATCCGTTTGTTATCTAGCTCTATAGATCTGAATCCTTTCTTGAAATTACCTCTGCTAAACACATTCGTCTACTATTACTTTTAAATTCAGCTTCACTCAAATTTTTAGGAAGTGGGCAGTATGAAAATAGATTCTTTCCCAGAATATAACCTGAATGGTTTCTAGCACAGCTCCCAATTGAATACTTGTTCCCCTCTGAAATCTCATAAACCTGGCCTCTGTTGTCTGTATTTCTCTCAGCGTTCTGTTCTAACACCCATCATAATGGCTCCTTGATGTCTGCTTTCAGTATTTTAGGGCTTCTTTAGCCCAAAACTTCAAACTCTTGTACACTTCTCTCACAAACCATTTCTAAAGTCCCATGAACCACGTGATCAGGTTTATCACAGCAATGCTCCAACTTCAAATACTTGACAAGAATCAGTTTAAGGAAGGAAGGAATTATTTCTGCTTACTGATCCAAGGAGCACGATCTCTCAGTGCACAGAAGGCCTGGTGGCAGGAGTGGGACTTTGCATCCATAATCAGGAAAAGAGATAGGAAACAGAAATGAGGACTGGGCTATAAAAGCTCAAGGTCTACTCCCTGTGACTCACTGCATCTAGTAAGGTCCTCTACTCTCCAAAGGTTGTGTAGCCTTCTCACTGTTGCCAACAGTTGGGGTCTAAGTGTTCAAACACAGGAGCCTATGGGAACATTTCATATCCAAATCATGACAGACATTCAGTTTTACTTTTTTGCCCTTATGACATAATCCTTGATATGTACACATCTTGCAGCATGTGTTTAGATATGACTTTCCAAGTTATAACCTTTGGAAACTTTGAGAAATTCCTTATAAATTAAGTAGACTGCCTTACTATTTGCTGTGACAAAAATGTTGTCATCTGTGTAGCATCATAGCAGGCAATGTGAGGCATAGCTGAGGTGTGGAAGCACCCTTAATACTTAAATAAAAATACTTACTTATATTCTGAAATGACATTCAACACCTATTTTTTATGTTTATGTTTTTGTTTTGAGGCAGGGTTTCATTGTAGCCCAGGCTGGCCTTGAACTCATGGTGGTCCTCCTTCTTCAGCCTCCTGAGTGCCACCATGCCTGGTAATAAGTTAAAACATTATTGGTAATCAATGTTTTACTTTCTTTGTTACTACAGGAGTGTCAATTCAACTGTCTCCTTGGAAGATTACTCAACGGACACTCTGCTAAACACATTAGTCTATTACTATTAAATTTAGTACCCTACTGTAAAACTGAAGCCATACGTGCTTATAAATAGCAAGAACATACGTTTATTTTATGGGACATTACAACATTGTGATGGGTCAGGCAGCTCCATTGACCCCTTCCCTTGAGTGGGAGGTATCTCTAGCCAGAGCCCAAACCTAGGCACTAAAACTGATTGGTCAGATATAGACCAATCAGCTGTTTCTGACTCACCTGGGGAAACTTTAAATTAACTTCCCTAGGACAAAGGTCTCTTCTTCCCCACATGGTGTCCTAGAAGGAGGACCTTTGACTCTAGGGACTGGTAAGGTCTCCGCCTTCAGCCTCCCCCCCACAGCCTGGGGGGGCTGGATTTCTCTTCCACCTGAATTTTCTTGTCTTTCCCCTTTCTGCTTGTTTAGCTGAACAGCATAAATTCTGTTAAAACTCTCCATGTTTTCTTCCCACATGGTGACTGGGATGCTTCCCTATCTTTTTTCCAAATTCTTTAACTGATTTTAAAATAGAATAAACTTGTGATAAGAGAAATGCTTCTGTCCAAGTGTCTAATTCTTTGGCATTTTGGGACACGAACTCAGGGGAAAATGTAGCAGTAAAATCCCAGGTGTTCACCCACTGTGTAAAATTCTCGTTACAACATAACATATATAAAGTTTATACTTGAGAATCATGCAATCTAAAGTCACAAAAATCACATGATATTTTAAGTAACTTTACAATTTTGTGTTGGGCCACATTTATAGTTATCCTTGGCTACATGGGGCCCATGAGCATGGTGGACAGTCGTCATCCAAAGGGTCTGTTGTATAGGAAATTCCACCAAATGGAAATATTCCCTCCTCCCTTCAGGAGTCAAGAGGTCAGTAAATCTGGGAGAGCTGAAACTTAAAAGGCCACAGACCACTCCCCAAAGTTATAGGAGTAGGTGAGGGCAGACTGACTAATGTTATATAGTAGTTTTCCCTGAATTGAGGAAACATTCCTGTTGCAGTCAGCTTTCTAGTTCCTGCGCAGAAAGAACCCAAACAAAAGTGGCTTGTGGAGGAATGGGTTTATTTGGCTTACGGACTTGAGGGGAGACTCCATCCTGGCAGGGAAAACGATGGCATGAGCAGAGGGCTGGACATCACCTCTGCCACAGCACTGCAAACAGCGGCAGGAAGGTGTGCCAAACACTGGCAAGGGGAAGCTGGCTTATAACCCCATAAGC
>PVHP010013797.1:0-11692 GCA_004024765.1 Zapus hudsonius | reverse complement strand
ATTCCCTTCTGAAGGGAGGAGGGACTCAGGAGGTCAAAGAGTCTAGGGAAAAGATTGAAGACCCCTCTCTAAGGTTATAAAAGGTTAAAGAAGTGCTTTGGGAGGAGACTTTCCCACCTGCCCTGCCTGCCTGCCTGCAGGTGGTATAGGGAGCTCCAGAAATGCAACTTCCCTGAGTTGTTGCCTGTGCTGGGGTGGGTTTTCCATGCGGCTGCCTTTAGTCATCCATGCTCCACTAAGAAACTCCTCACCCCCTCTGTATGCAACCCCAGAAAACTCAGTCGTTCACAGACCTGGTTTTAGTGTAATTGGAGTTTGCTCTGTCATCTGAGCTCTATCTGGGGTGGCCAGATGTGTGCTCATGTCTACCCAGCATACGACAACAGGATCTTATACAATTATTCCTTGTTTACCATTCTCAATTTGAGTAAGACAAATCTCTTTAAATTAAAAAAAATGTTTATTATACAAAATGATGAAAGGAAGAAGAAAAATTTCAAATATTTTATTTAGATAATTCTCAAGTATAATATTTTTAATAAGATAAAGATTAACTCAAATTTTACAGCAGCAATAAATTATTAAATGAAATGATCATGAATAAGGAAATGTACATCATAGGTTACTTTCACAGGACAAAGCAGTAATTACTGATTGTGTTTTTATAAATTATACTTTTGTAATGTCCAAAAATAGAACAATATATTTTCAGATGACCCTAAAGTAGGTAGTAAATTGGACATTTTATACAAATATAGTACTTGATTATATGTAGTATTTTTGAAAATAATAACTGATAGATATTATATAACTTCACTAAATCATTTATTGTACATTTATTAGTTATTTTTATGACAACTCATAAGATAGGCACTATTATTATCATCATTTTATACTTGTTGATTTGACCAAATGCTAGAGTCAAGATTTGAACCCAAGCAGACTAGCTTCCGGATACACACTTTTCACACTATGCTATATTTCCTCCCAAATAAAGTATAGTATATATCCTGTTATAGGATATGTTATCCTATTAGAAAAGTGCCTCCTCTTCTTGTACTCTTTGAAATTTCTCACAAAGTCGATTTTTTAATAGACCATAGCCTTAAGGCTTATTTAATAAGCCCTGTAATCCTGTTAGAATTGACAGAATGAAGCAGATCCAAGAATCTTAAAACTTTTAATACATATAAAAACAGAATTATTTTTTATTTTCTTAAAAAAGAATGCAAGGTATTTATCATTTTGTGTAAATATTTTTCAGTCTAACCTCTTACTCTTTCTCTAAATCCCCAATCCCCTGGGACATTGGGTCTTAGTGACTGTTATAGGGCATTTTTTAAAATCTCTGTTGCCTGACATTCATTTCTTCCAATTACTACCTCTTGATGCTTTACTCTTTACTTACATATCATCTCCTCAAAAGATGTCTTGTGGGCTGGCAATGTAGCTCAGTGGTAGAGAAATTGCCGATCTTGTGCAAGGCTCTGGATTTGATCAGTAGCACCTAAAAAAACAAAAAAAAAGTAAAACTGAATGTCTGTCATGATTTGGATATGAAATGTTCCCCCTAGGCTCCTGTGTTTGTACACTTGGACCCCAACTGTTGGCAACAGTGGGAAGGTTACACTACCTTTAGGAGGGTAGAGGACCTTACTAGATGAAGTGAGTCACAGGGAGTAGGCCTGAGCTTTTATAGCCCAGTTCTCCTTCCTGCTTTCTATCTCTTTTCCTGGTTCTTGCTGTCTTTCTTTTCTTTTGTATCACTTTGTCATGTTTTTTGATAGCATATTATTTATTTATTTATTTATTTAGTATGGCTTGCCACCCCACTGTAAGTGACTTAAAGCAAGAACTTTACATATTCATTATTTACTATTGTACACAGAGCTGTACCTCATGCAGTTAATATCTGAGAATGAAAGAATGAAACCTTATTAATAAATAAATGGAAGCTTAGAGAATTTAAGTATCTTGTTCATGGTCACAGGACTAGTAAGTATAGAAGTTTGCATATGAATCTTGAGCTAGAATTTTGACAACTGTTAAAACAACTGTTTAGCTTGCCACATGGGACAGGCATACTCAATTATAACACATGGTGGCAGAAAGTGGGGGCTGTGTTACAGGTTAATAAGCTGTGGAGATAGTTAATGGTTTCTGCATTTGTTTGGAGGTATGCTTTTACACCTTAAAGTTTGGCTATGTCAATATCCCGTAATCTCAGAGAAAAGAAGGGGAAACCTTTTTATTCAACTGCTTTGATGAAAGGTGTGGAGAAAAAGGTTGAAGTAATCATTAGTTCATTGGGATTTGGGAGTGTATATGAATCTCAAATGTCCATTTTGCTTCTTTCCTGTATAATAGCTAAGGCCATTTGAGGTGTTACTGGCTGTAGGTGTTAGATAAACACAGGAGTATATTAGATATGTTTAAAGCCCTTTGTGGTGGTTTAAATGTAAATACCCTCATAGCCTTAGGGTTTTTTTATTAATAAGTCTTGCGTTTCCCTCCCCCTTGTCCCTATTCCATGAGGGCTATCCTCAGTGGGATTGCTGAGTGCTCTTATGAGTTGTGCGAGTGGCATAGAGTTTTGGGGAGATGGCAATATCTCTGGATATTCCCCCCACCATGGCTCTTACACTCTTCCCATCTCCTCTTCCACAAAGTTTCCTGAGCCACGGTGTGTGAGTTTTAAGCCTGCTTTAGTGTTGAGCTCTTTTTTAAAAAAATATTTTATTTATTCATTTTCAAGGAGAGAGAGAGAGAGAGAGAGAGAGAGAGAGAGAGAGAGAGAGAGAGAGAGAGAGAGAGAGAGAGGTACCAGGGATCTGGCTTATGTGGGTCCTGGGGAATTGAACCTGGGGCCTTAGGCACTGGAGGCAAGTGCCTTAACCGCTGAGCCATCTCTCCAGCCCAGTGTTGAGCTCTTAAAGCCTCTGGGTTTCTACTTGGAATGTTTTGAATCTCTTTGATGTCTGTCTCCTGGTGCAGGTTGTCAGGCTTGCTGTGGGAGCAGCATTCTTGCTCATCTCTCCACTTCCTCTATGGTTTCACCTGGGTCCTGGATGATGCGTTAGGAGTGGCTTATCTCCTGCCAGGGAGTCAGCTATCATCTATGGTCTTTTTGGAAGGATTAGGTTGTCCATGGTTCTTGCTGACTTCTGAAGAATAAACATTATTAATTTGGCCAGATTATGATGGGTGTGACTACTGTTTAGGCCCATAGTTAGTGGGAGCTTTCTGTTGGAGTCCAGATTCTTGGTGTCTGTGGGAATTTGGCTGGAATTGAGTTCCATCTATGGATTCCTTGCCAATGGGTGGAACTCTTAGACAATCACCTAGGCTAAGTGCCAGTATTGCACTGGTGAGTACTTCTTGCCATGATGGTTGCTATCATGTAGCATTGTCCCCCATTTTCCTGCAGCGTTGCTGGCCACTTTCCCCTAGCAGCTCATGTAGCATTTTCCAGCACTGTACTGGCTAACAATCTGGGGACTGGCTTCCTTCCAGATTCCAGTTGGGGCTCCTGATGTTGTGAGTTGGCAGCCTGTGGTATCTTCAGTAATAGGGTCTTATCTTTTATCTCAGGCAGGTAATCAAGTGCATTGACAGAAGCCTGTCTTGTTTTGAGGACCTTGTCTCTCTGATCAACAACTCAATATGTGTAGTAACTGATTTCTGGGTGTGGGGTTACAAGACCTCAACCTTTGTGGTGGTTGCAATATAAATACCCCATAGCCTTAGAGGGTTTTTTCAGGGGCCTTCTTACATGTTGATACCCCTATATTCTTTTTTTTTGGGGGGGGAGTTGTAGCTCTTAGCCTACCAAGTGTTCTATGGGACCAATTCATTTTGGATTTAGTTTTGTGTATGTCTTGTCCTGCCCTCCTATTCCCTGACCTTCCCAATCCCTTCTTTCCCTATAATATGATATTTGAGTCACATGTCAGGTTTGCTTGTAATTGAAGCTGATCCTGATTAGAAACCACAGATGAAGGAGAATACATGGTATTTCTCTCTGTTCTTGTGTGAGATCCCTGAGTATGATTTGTTCCAAGTTCATCCATTTTCCTGAAAATTTCATTATGTCAGCTTTCCTTTCTGCTGCATAGAATTCCATGGTATATATGTACCACAACTTTAATATCCATTCATCCACTGATGGGTACCTGGGTTGGTTCCATTTCTTAGCTATTGTGATTGAGCAGCTAAAAGCATGGTTGAGCAAATGTCTCTGTATTGAAGAGAGGAGCTTTTAGGGTAGTCGCCCTGTAGAGGAAAAACTGGGTCTGTTGGTAGCTCTATTTTCATCTTTTTCAGAAGCCTCCACACAGATTCCTATAGTGGTTGAACTAGTTTGCATCCCCACCAGCAGTGAATGAGGGTTCCTTTTTACCCACATTCTTGCCAACATTTATTGTTGTTAGATACATGTTATTGGAGGGCTGGGGCAGGGTTCTCCAGCAGGCTGTGTATGCTCTGAACCTGAGTCCTCTATATGGTACTGTTTCTCCTATAGCCTGGATACACAGGTCCAGGAATCAAGGGGTAGAAATGGGAATGGTACCACTTACCATCACCCCAAGTGACCCATTAGCCAAATTTTTACTTCCTGTTCCTGCAACGTTACGCTCTGCTGGCCTAAAAGTCTTGGCTCCAGAGGGGGGAGTGCTTTTGCCAGGAGGCACAGAGAACATTCCATTGAACTGGAAGCTAAAACTCCCCCCTGGCCACTTTGGGCTCCTGATGCCCTCCAGTCAACAGGTCAAGAAAGGAGTTACAATGTTAACAGGAATGATTGATCCAGACTACCAGGGAGAAATTGGACTGCTCCTCCACAATGGAGGCAAGGAAGAATATGTTTGGAGTGCAGGAGACTATCGGGCGCCTCTTGGTGTTACCATGCCCTGTTATCAAAGTCAATGGGAAACTACAACACCCCAATCAAGGCAGTGTGAAAAATGGTTCAGATCCATCAGGAATGAAAGTATGGGTCATCCCTCCAGGTAAAGAACCAAGACCTGCTGAGGTGTTTGCTAAAGGTGGCGGAAATACAGAATGGGTAGTAGAAGAAGGTGGTTACAAATACCAACTAAGGCCACGTGACCAGTTACAAAAACAAGGGCTGTAATTGCCATGAGTATTTTGTTTTGTTTTGTATTACTTGCTAAGAATGTCTGCCCATATGTATACTAATACCTTTGTTTTTCCTCTATTATGCAATTAATATTAATTGAGAGTATATCATAATCATTTTTGAATTTATATTATTAGATATTAGACTAAGCATTCCTCAAGAGACCTGCCTTATGTTAGGGAAGATTATGCGTTTCCGGTTGTACGTGGGATAGTTATATTATGTTAGGTGGAATCATGAGATTACTGTCTTCATTTGAAAATTGAGATGTAAGGAGAAATGATTTGATGTCAAGTTGACAAGGGGTGGACTTGTGATGGTTAAATTTATTTGTCAACTTCACCTATGTAATAATCCATAGTAATCTTGGGCCGGTCGTCTCTGAGTTTGCCTGTAAGAAGGATTGACAAAATCCTTTTGGGATTTTGGAGAAGGGAGGAGTTCCCTTTTCCAGAGTGAGCCCTTCCCCCTAGTGGGTGGGCCTTCCAGAAGGGGACTAAATATAAGGAAGATTGAGGGGAAGGAAACCCTCTTCCTTCCTACCCCCACCTGCTGGTGCTTGTTTGTGACTTGCATTTGCATCCTGCTCTCCTACCCTTCCTGGACATCGGAACCCAGTTTCCTTGGCCTCACATTGTGGACTGAAGAGCTGCCACTCCCCAGAGAGCCATTAGGCCTTCTGGGCTGGATTGGGACTGATGAGACATCCAGCCACGTGGACTGAACAGCTACTGGTTTCTTCAATGTGGGCCTACAGACTGCTATTGTTGGTCTGTCGTAAGCTACCCCAATAAATTCCCTTTTATTATAATCAATTCTATCAACTCTGTTTCCTCTAGAGAACCCTGACTAATACACATGCATTTTTGTTTTTTGGTTGGTGATTTTTTTTTTGAGGTAGGGTCTCACTCTAACCTAGGCTCACCTGGAACTCACTCTGTAGTCCCAAGCGGCTTCAAATTAAGCATGTACCACCAAGTTCAGAGCCTTAGGCATTTTTGGTTAAGCTTCCTACTGTGGAGTCCTGCTGGAGGTGGTGTGTTACTGAGGGTGGATCTTGAGTCTAGCTTACTATGCTGGCTCTGCTGTTCTCATGATGAAGCTTCCCCTTGAAACTGTAAGCCTGAAATAAACACATTTCTCCCATAGGCTGCTTCTGATTCAGTGTTTGATACAGCAGCACCCTTCTTGCTCTGGATAGGCTTCCTGATTGAACCTTTTCCCCTATCATTACCTACACCTAATCCAATGATTGCTGTCCCTTCTCCCTTTCCTGAGTTGTGGTTTAACAAGGCCCATAACCTTCCTTGGGATTTGCACAATCTATTTTCAAATTTGCAAGGACTTTGAAGATCTTTTACTCTATAAAACTGAAGAGACTTTAAAGCCATATCACAGTTACTGTCAGAGTCAGTGAAGAACCTAACTGTCCAAGACTTGCAGTCACAACCTCCCTTTGCCTCAGCTTTGAGTGGCTAGAAGTAGCCTCTAAAATATGTGCTGCGAGGGTCTATGAGTCTCTGACATCAACTTTAAAATATGTTCCAGTGTGAATTTTCACATACAGAGTATGGGATATTTCAAAAAGTCACGTCTGTTTTATTTACTCTGTGTAGTCCCTGACAGCAATATGCAAATAGAGAATTTATTTAGTCTGTCTTCCCTGGTGATTTGCCAATCTCTGAGGGAGGAAGAACACATTTTATGTTTCCCATGGGTTTTGTTCATCATAGTTTGAGTTCCTGTAATGAGAGAATCCTGGGTAGCCCCATATGGGAACAAAGCTGAAAATTATTAAATGCTTCTGTCTTACGTACATTGGGCATTCAATTTACTTATGAAGTTCACATATTAAATTTGAACTTGCCAAAACCTACCATTCAAAAATTCGTTTCTTAGCTATTCTGATGAGCCACAATATTTAATAGAACACTTGCTTCTCACTTACAGTGTCAAATTGAAACCTGGATTTTATTTACAAATTAGGGATCTTTCAGAACTAAATATAGTCTCTTAGGAAAAGAATAAAAGCTTTAATTAATCCTGGGTAGTATACACTCTTTCACACCTGTTACCTTTGTGAACATGATGCCAGAATATTCTCAAAATCTCAAAAAGAAAAGAATTATCCTACCTTTCTGTACATAATTTTCTTATCACATTTTCCCAAGATCGCTTATTTTTGTGCTATCATTTTCTGTTAGTATGGAGTGATGCAAATTTCCAGAAAAATAAGCCCTTCTCCTGCTCTTCCTTAATTGGTTTGTCATCTATCAACAAGGCCAATTATAGGGCAGAGAAGATGGCTTAGTGGATAAAGTGCTCGCAGTTCAAGCTGGCATCTCTGAGGTTGATCCCTAGACCCCATATAAAAAGTAGGACGCCATGGTGGGCTGGCTGCCAGATGGAAGAGGAAGACAGGAGAGTTTTGTAGAAGCTCATAGTGAGCACAGCAAATAATACCAGAGCAAGAATCCCTACAGAGAAAGCCTGCCTCAAATGAGGTGGGTAGGTAAGGACTGATCCACCTGCACTCACACACAAACACACACACATGAAATATTTTTAAAAGGACAAATATGTATGTATGCTGTTCTGAAATATTTTACTTTTTTTTCTCTGATGTTAGATGAAGATTCAAGGAATTGATATGAGTTTGATGGCTAGGAGAAAAACATAGTTTTGTAAATTGCAAATTTGTGGTTTTAGTCATCTGTAGTAGTCTGAAATCTAGAATCTAAGGTATTTTTAAAGGGAAGTATATACTTAGAACATATCTAATATTAAAAATTTATCTCTTGTTTTATATCCCATTGAAAAATGTCTTCTTTTTTTCCAATAGCTTTGACTTTTATTCATTCATGTTGAATCACCTGAACTGATATCTGCTGCATATAAATATGCTCATTAATTTAAGTGGCTGAACAAATTCATTTCAATGGAGACTTAATAGCCCACAGTTAAGTCACTTCAACACAGTCTCATGACAACTCCCACACCAAAACTGTCCTTTATTTTGTAAATTTTGACCCATTATTACTCCTGTTATTATTTTCAGCTGTTAAGTATATAAGAAGAAGAGAAATTTTAGTCAGAGAAGGGGATGTACCTGGAAAATAAATTTCTTCAAACTCCTTGTACACATTTCAAGACCGCTGGGTCCCAAGTCCATTTATGAACTCTGGGCTGCCAGCATCATGGGCAGCATATTAAAGCTGCACTATCTGAATAGCTTATACTTCTTGAATAATGCATTCTTGGGAAAGCAATGACTCACACTTTCCATTCATTTATCGAACACCTATTATGGGATGAACTCACAGCCATCCTCCTACCTCTGCCTCCCAAGTGCTGTGATTAAAGGCGAGCACCACCAAGCCTGGTCTAGTAACACAGTTTAATGACTTTCTTTTTAGTTTCCCTTCTTCCTTAGGAAGTTTATAAGCCAAGCCTCTAAATGTAATTTTTTATACTTAGCATTTAAAAATTTTTACCAGAATAGTCTATAAAACTTGGCTTACCACTCTGGAAGGCATCTTCAGTTGTAAGTACTAAGTACATGTCTATTCCTCCAGCACATAAGTCCCAGAAGACCAAAATTTACAGTCAGATTTATTTCAGCAAAATCACCCCACTCCTTTTCTCCTAGAAAGTCTGACTCTCAAGGAAGAATAAGATATTTTAAGGATAGATTATATTATTAAATATTATGAATATGCTATGAGTAATTACTTAATCATCTGTGGTGGTTTAATTCAGGTGTCCCCCCATAAACTTATATGTTCTGAATGCTTGATCCCCAGCTGATGGCTATTGGAACCTTGGTGGAGGTGTGTTGGGGGTGGGCTTATGCATGGTATAGCCAGCTTCTCCTTGCCAGTGTTTGGCACACACTCCTGATGTTGGCCAGGAGGTGATGTCCAGCCTCTGCTTATGCCACCATGGAGCTTCCCCGGAGTCTGGGCAAAAATGAACCCTTTCTCCCCATCAGCTGCTTTTGATCTGGTTCTTTGTGCCAGCAACAAGAAAGCTGACTGGTGCAGGGTGGATTGGTACTGAGGAGTGGGATTGTTGCTGCTAGAACCCTGATTCTGTGGGTTTTGCTTTTTCCAGCTGATTTGGGGGAAGAATGTGGAGGGATTTGAAGCCTTGGCCTGGGAGATGCCTTGCAGTGCTGTGGGTACAGACTGATGGATCCTGATCAGAGTTAGAAGGACCTGGATACAGTGAGAATTTTGGACTGTGAGGTTTGGCTTGCAAGGGTGAGAAGGAACTTTGTCAGGACTGGTCTAGAGGCAGTTTGTGTGGGAGGCTTGCTGTCTTCTGCCTTCTTGTGTCAGGGAACTTGTGCAGGGTTGCTTTGCACGGAGGTAGACTGGTGTGAGCAGATGGATATAGTACAGAAAGAAAGGAAATCTTTGGCCCAAAATGGCTTCCTGTTAAACTGCAATTGTTTGAGAGACAATTGAGAGCCATTGAGATTGGGCCAGGTGATATGCATTGGGACAGAAGGAAGAATGCAGACCCTTTGAAAATAAAGAGCTGAATGCTGAAGGAGCGTCCTGCTCTTCAAAGTTTGATTTATTTCCCACCTTCTTGCCCCCTGCCACTCCAGATTAACAAGTAGGTAGCCACTTGATATTATGGAGTATAAAAAACGCAGGAAAAATTGGGTCATTGGATGTGCAATGTGGTTTCGCTTTTTGGAAATGTCCATGGGCAATGTTAAGTAGGACTGTTGAAGGCCCTGTGTAGAAGCCCAATGGAACCATGAGGATGAACCCTGGGTTACTGTGGAGACCCAGTGAAATGCCAGGATCATGGGATGGCTGCCAAGGAGAGCTGCAAACACCAGAAAAAGTTTTCTCAGACTGTGAGTAGCCAAGCTGGAGAGGCAGAATTAGAAGTCCAAGAGATCCAGCACTGGTTATTATCGGACTTCGAGTTAGAGTTTGATGTTTTCCCTATTTGTTTTAAATCTTGTATTGGTTCAATGTTTTTGCTATGCCCAATATCATCTCTTGCAATGTGAATATTTATTCTGTGCTATTATATGTTTTTTATTTTGGTATTATGGCTCAGTTGACAGACCTTGGATTATGGGGTTGGTTGAATATCATTGGGATTGATAAAAATGTGGGGATTTTTAAAGTTGGACTGAATGCATTGCATTTTACTTCATGTATGGTTATTAGTTTATGGGGTTAGAATGTGGTGGTTTGATTCAGGTGCCCCCCATAAATTTATGTGTCTGAATGCTTGATCTTCAGCTGATGGCAGTTTTGGAATCAGAACCTTTTTGGAGGTGTGTTATTGGGGCAGGCTTATGTGTATTATAGCCAGCTTCCTCTTGCCAGTGTTTGGAACACTCTCCTGCTGCTGTTGTCCATCTGATGTTGGCCAGGAGGTGATGTCTAGCCTCTGCTCATGCCATTGTTTCCCATGTTATCTTGGGGCTTCTCCTAGAGTCTGTAAGCCAAAGTAAACCCTTTCCTCCTAAAAGCTGCTTTGGGTTGGGTTCTTTCTGTTAGCAATGAGAAGTTGACTGAAACACCATCCTTTTACTTACATATTTAGATTCCGATTTACAAATATTACTTATGTTTATATATTTCTGTTAAAATGTTACTATTTCAGGGGTTTTCATGTATATTGCAGATTGCTTCCTATAATCATTTTATTTCTTAACTAGAAATAGATGAGAATATTCATGGCATAAAATGAAGGTCAGAGGTTCTCTGGAGAAGTATGAAGACATTTTACTTGTTTATAATCAGGAGTTAGTTTTTCTCAAGATTCTTGGAAATTGATTTCTCCCTCTTCACATATGCCCCTTAAAAAAAAAGACTCCAATTGCTCTGTATACCTTGTGTAGTGTGCATGTGTATGCTTACACACATTAGCAAAATTACATTACTAGGCATGGTATCTTATTGTATTCTTATCATTAGATGGTCAAAATTGAAATTTATTGTTATTTCTGCTTTCCTTATTCTTGGTATTTTAATTTGTGCAACTAATTTGTATTGCCTTGTCTCTGGTATATATCACAAATAGTCTTCTTGTATCTGTGGTTTCACTTACATGTGGTTAATTGAGAACTGACAATCTTAAGTGGAAAATTCCAGTGATAGACAATTCATGTATGATTTTCTGACTAGTGTAACAAAATCTTACATTGCTCCACAGGACATGAAACATCTCTTTTTCCAAGCATATTCATACTACATAAGCTATCTTCTCTTTAATCACTTAGCCTCCCGAGTCACCAAATGGATTGCTGTGGTATCAATGTGCTGGTGTTTGACAATCCTTTTTTGCTTAATAACGACCTCAAAGTGCAAATGAATTGATGCTAGCAATTCAGATATTTCAAAGGAGAGTCATAAAGTACTTCTTTTAAGTGATAATTATTGCTAGATCAAGAAATTATATAATGCAGTTGGTATGGTAAGAATAAAGCTCTTATGCAGAAAATTATGAGGGAAGAAAAAAGTAACTTTAGGTTTACTGTTGCACCTCAAACTACAAAAGTTAGGGCTGCAGTACATG
>PVHP010013796.1:0-39900 GCA_004024765.1 Zapus hudsonius | reverse complement strand
ATCATGAATACTGTTCCTTGCTGGGTATGGTGTCAGATGCCTGTAATTCCAGCCCTGGAGAGACAGAGGCACAGGCAGGCATATTGCAAATTCAAGGCCAACCTGGGCTACCATGGAGTTGAAGACCAGGCTACACAGAAAGAGCTTGTGTCAAAACAGACAAACAAGACAACAACAAAAAACATGGTGTTTGTTCTTTCAAGATAGGAGATAAGTAATACCAGAACACCTTTATCAATAGGCAAGAATCAACTTAAACTTTTTCCACTTGGCAATCCATTTTTGCCCAAGGAAAAATGTACACCACTTTGGTTATATAGGTATATAAAGCAGGTATGCAAATAAAACATTTGCTAGTAAGTCAAAAATAAATTAATTTTAAAGCAATTCTCTGCTATGCATATAATTACCCATTAGGAAAGACACAAGCAAATTTGCATACTAGTTATATTAATGAGATATATATGCTTATTTATATTTAAAGAATTAAATTCTGCCTGAGTATTTGATACTAAAGGACAGAAAGCATATTCTTGACATTGCTCAGAGCCAAATGTTATCTAGATATTATAATTGCCTATGCTGAGCTTCCTATAAATACATAGCACAAAATGGCAGAATGTTTATGGCCCTTTTAGAAATTATTAGAAATTCTCTCCTAATTCTGAGTCAAAATTCACTTAGTGATATCTTATGCCTAAGGAATTTAAGCCAGCAACTCAAACAACAAGTTTTAAAAGCAAACATTGTAACACCACACAATCCAAAGACATTGTAATTTATACTTACATGCTGGGGATCATGGTAAGAAAATATTCAAAGTTGTTGATTTCTATCATCAAACCATTATATTTCTATAAGAGCAGAAAACTTTCTATACATAGTAAAAGCATTACAATTCATAACGTACAATAGTCTTGAATCTGAACAGAGGTATTACGGGCAGTGTTTGCTGGCCCCAGTGGTATGATGGCAGATTCATGTAAAGCACATATGTTGAGAAACAAGGCTGCAGTGAAGTCTTGAGATGCAACACAGGTGAGCACTTCCAGATAACTTTGGATTCATTATACATTTGATTTTGAATTATTTTCTGGTAGTTGCATGTTTAGAAAACTTTTGCTACTGCTAAATTTGTTGTGAGATTAAAGGCGTGCACCACCATGCCCAGCTCAAGAAATATTTTTAAAATATATTTTAATGATATGTTTCATTTCTTTCTTTCTTTCTTTTGTTCGTTTGTTCATTCTTTCTTTCCTTTCTTTTTTTGTTCACTTAGGTTAAGTTTGCAGAATGTCTGAGGTTCAGATCTCAGATCACTCATTTTCAGATGAAAACTAAGCTTATTTTATAAATCTCCAAAGTAAAGACAAGTACTGGGTTTCACTGTACTTTCAGAGATGAGGAAGTGAAACCATGGGGACCTGTGTATACTTGCCCAAAGTGGCAAATGCTGGGTCACTGGGAATGTTGTTAGAAAATTGACAGGATTTATTTGTTTGGCAATTGTTTTGTGTTCTTCCTAACAGCCTTTAAAATAGTTTTAAAGCAAAAGGTAGTAGAGAAATCACCTAGCATGTTGCTGAGCTGAGGATATCCCGAACACCACAATAAATCAATCAATAAATAAGCAGGTCAATTCTGGATGTTGTAATTGATTGTTGGACAAGATCCTTACATGACCTGCAGGGCTGAGGAGATGGCTCAGTGGTTTGGAAAAGTACTTGTGCAATCCTGACAATTGGAGTTTAGATCCCCAGAACCCACATGAAAGACAAAGGTAGTAATCTCAGCCCTCCTACAGTGAGATGATGGAAGGCAGAGATAGGAGAATCCTAGAGGCTCACAGGCCAGCTTGCCTGACATGTGCCACGGGGAACAAGAGTCCCTGCTCCAAGTAAGGTGGAAGGCAAGGACCTATACCCAAAGTTGTCATCTAATTATGCGCGTGCGTGTGGGCACACACACACACACATACACACACCCCATACATACAAGAAAAGGTTAAAAAATAAGTGAACTTCAGATAATAGCGCCATAAATGGCATTTAGCTCACTTGAGCAAAGTGGTCTGAAACGATGAGAGAGCATTTCTGATACATCTGAGATACCTGTGGTAGGACACTTTTGTAACTATAGCTGCATACTCTTCAGTTTTGTCAGGCACTTTTAATGTGTAACAGCTATTTTTGAATTGTCACTGAATCTCTAAAGATAAAGCGTGATTGAAATAAATGTCAGCCTTATAAATTCCATGAGACATATACATATTATGATTATGGTGAACACAAATGTGTATGTATATACACATACATATATATGAATGAGACATAATGCTTTGATCTTGCTTTGGAAGAGGCAAATGGAGGGTTATAAGATTATGATAATTTTCATGAAAAAAGTTGTATTTCAATCCTATTTTGCCACTTAACACCATGTGACTATGGGTGAGTTATGTGTATATCAACGAGCCTCAGTTTCCCCTTCTAAACAGTTCAGACAAACAGTTGCATAGGGTTGCTGTTGAGAAGAGATTGAAGACCACATCAGAACTATGTTTAATAAGACACTGACAGAAAAATACACCATGAACTCGAAAATTATACACACCAAAGGAAAAGTGTTTCTTCAGATCAGGGAGAGGTTGTATCTGCATAAAACTAATGTTTGATTTTACTTGCTTTCTATTTCTAAAGAGGTCATGAAATTCTGAGGGATTTATAAGTAACACATACGTAGGATATGTGTTTGGGATGTATTTTTTCTATGCATTTTCTCAATTAGTATGTGGTATCTTTATTTAGTTACAAAACATATTAGCACACTTTTTTGACTTAGTATAATTTCTCTTTATTTATAGACCACTGTTTCAACAGCACGTACAGATGCTTCATACTTACAAAAAATTGCATTGTAGTTGAATTAGCACATAGCACTTTATTTTTAGAGCTCTTGTTAAAGAAAGATGGGCAAGGGAGTCTAATGATTTTTGTAAGTGTGTTTATTGTTAACTTAAAAAGAAGAAAGGTTTATTTTGGCTTAAGTTTTAGAGGTTTCAGGTCATGATAAAAGGGATACATTTCTTTGGACCCATTTGGTTTTCCTGTGGCAAGGCATCCGAGTGTGTCAGGTGAGGCAAGCTGCTAACCTCACGGTGGCTAGGGAGCAGAAGAGAGGGGAGGAGGAAGGCTCCAGAGCACCCTTTGAAGGCACACCCTGGTGACCTAAGACTTTCCACCAGGCCCCACCTCTTAGAGGTCAAGTCATTTTCCAAGAGTACCAAGCTGAGGGCCATGCTTTTAAATCATGAGTCAGTGGAGAACAATCCATATCCAAACTAGCACGTTTACTATATTTTCTGGGGAAACTCTGAAGCAAAATGAACAAACAAAAAACTCTATTGGCTTTAGTGAATGCTATTTGTTACTCACTTTAATAGGTAGAAGAATTATTTCATTTTAAGAGTGGTGTATTATTCCATATGACATATCCATGAGATTGTACTATCTTGGAGAACGAGTCTTTTAAAGTATTCCTCCAGAAAGTTCTCTGCCCATCTGCTCTAGGTACACACTATAAACATATTTCTGCCTTTATAGTCTCAACTTTAAAGATATTGTTCAATCATAATACACTCATTAAGCAACCACTAATTTTATTATTTTCTTCAGAACTAAGTATTAAATTTTGTATTTATGTACAGCTATTCCTTGAAAATATTTTGCAAGTGTTAAAAAAACTTGTGAAGAGAATGTTTCCTGGAAATAGTGCCTTGATGCACACAGTATGCTACCAACCCTGAGCAGTGACTTAGTCCCTGTCATTTAGATGCTTCTAAATCTATGCTGGGGTCAATTACACATGCATGCCCCTCCTTTGATGAGAATTGAGACATGAGAATTGCCTCAATCTATTGTCTGTTCTGTGGAAAAGGCTGCCATATCCAACTTTATGTGCCTAGTGGCAAGCACTTAAATAAACGTATTTGTCTGAATTGAACAGATTAATGATTAATGGATATGAATATAAGCATCTCATTCTTTTAGAGTTTAGAATTCAGCCTAGAAAGCTTTTTTTGTTTGCTGACAGGATCTTGCTAGGTAACTCGGGCTGTTCTCCAACTGAATTTTTGGGTTCCAGAGCTCACTCAGTCTCTCAGTAGCTGGGGCTGCTGAGGGTGTTGGCTCATTGACTAGGCACTCACCTAACATGCCCAAGGCTCTGGAGAGCAGCCCCAGCACTGCAAGTCCCTTCGGAAATGTATCAACCTGGAAGCTAAGCAAGGAGATTTCTAACCTTTTTAGAAGTGACTGTGAGTCCTACAGGGCAGAAGCTGTGGCAATCCCAACTAGTTCATTTCCGGAGCTTGGAATTTAGAGGTCTTTTTTTTTCTTCCCTTCATGTTACCAACAGGGCCAGGCCTTAAAATAAGCTCCAAATCCCTACAGAAAAATCCCCTCAGAGCCATCCAACCCTACTTATCAAGTTCTTACTAGGTTGTGCTATTCACTGTGCACTTATTGTCAATTCTCAGAAATCCCATTTCTTTTTTTTTGTTTTAAAAAATATTTACAAGAAGATGCAGAAAGTGGGAAAATTAGAAATCGCATTTCTTGACCAATGGTTTGTAGTTTTCAAATTCCAGCTAACTCTGATGGGGATTTATTTAACTTTTTTTTTTCATGTGTGCGCATATGTGTGGGCCCACACGTGTGCATTCATCCACATAGCCGAGGACAACCTGGGTGTGTCATTCTCATTTATCTATTCGATTCCTTTTAAAGACACGCTGTCCCTGAGGCGGGGAAGTCACCCATTTGTCTTGATTGGCTGGCCAGGTAGCCCCAGGAATCTCTTGCCCCCGGAGCAGCCTTGGGAATTACAGGTGTATGCCACCACCTCCCCAGAACCCAGCTGGGGATTTCTTCCCTAGCCATTGCTTTGGTCTAGTTATTATTTTTAAAACCCGCGTTATCCTCTACATGAACTCCATAGCGTGCATTAACCTTAAGTGCACAGCTCCGTGGATCTTGACGCGTGCTTGCACCCCGATCAACAACGTCTCTGGGCCCCACTAGGGTCCCCGGCACCCTTCCCCACCTAGCTGCCCAGCCCCGAGACAACCCTGTTGGAACCAAGCCTTGGAGGGAGGGTCCATTGCAGGGAGAGCGGGCGGCACCCCACGGAGGTCCAGAGGTCCACCGGCGATGGCTCTCCACTCTGCCCGAGGACCCGCTAAAGGGCGCCCCAGGCTCCACGTAGGCAGTGCCCAGCCGTGCCACAATGGCTGCCCCGCCCGCTTTCGCGCTTGTGCGTGGGCGCCCCTCCCACCGCAGGGCCAGCCGGGCGTGGTCCTCGGCGCGACCCGCCGGGACTCCAGCTGCCCAGAGGCGGCGCTACTGAGCTGAGGATGTGGGGCGCACGCTCATTGGCTGAGCTTCACCCTCTTCCCCGCGGAGCCCACCTCCCCGGCCGCTTTCCGCGCCCCCATTGGCTATTCGCATCCCACTCCCCGCCCTCCCCCTCCCGCCTGAATGGAAACCTGGGGGGCGGGGGGAGGCTGAGGAGGAGTGGAGGTTGAGTGGTCCTCCCGGTAAGGGTGCGCGCGAGAACCAATCAGGAGCGGACGTGGAAAAGAAGCCCCCACGCGCCAGCCAATCACGTCTCGAGGTGCGGTTGGGGACCGGCTGACGCCGCTGCGACCGCAGCCAATGGGCGTGTCGCTGGCCGTCCGCTCTCCGGCAGCCGATCGGGGGCGGTGAAAAGCGAGTGAGGAGAGCGGCGGCGGTGGCGGCGGCGGCGCAGCCATCGCTGGAGCGGGGGAAGCCAGGCCCGAGCGTCTGCGTGGAGGTGAGGAGCTAGCGGCTCCTGCCTCCCTCCGCCGGGACCGGGCCGGGCCGGGCCGGTCGGACCCCGGGGAGCTGGGCGGGCCGGCGAGCAGCCTCCGGGCGGGGGCGGACCCTGCGCGGCCGGGCCGCCGCCCTCCCGGGAGCCGGGGCTGTTGAAGGAAGGAAGGGAGGGAGGAGGATGAGCCCTCCCGGGGTCCGCAGCCGGGGGCGCCGCTGGGTCTCGGAGGAGCGGGCGGAGCGGGCCTGCGATGGGAGGTGAGGAGGGAGGACGGAGGATGCTCCGGGCGGGCTCCAGGGCGGGGGGAGGGCGGCTGCGGCCCGGCAGCTGAGGACCCCGTGGTGGGCTTCGAAGCGGGGGGGGGGGAGGTCTCTGCACCCCGGAGCACACGTGCGTGGGGGAGACAAGCCGGAAGGTGGCCTGGGAGGGGCGAGGTCTGAGCTTAGCCGTGATGGAGGCTGTTTGACTTGAAGGCATCATTTATTAGTATTGTTATTATTGTTATTTTTGACTGTTAGAAAGTATCCAGGGAGGAGGAGGAGGAGTCTTGCAAGGTCGATTTCCGGGTGGGATTCTTGTGCATGTTTGAGTGACAGCCGATCCGCAGAGCAGGTATGGTCTCAGGTATGAGCAAGGAAGGCTCCGAGAGGTCCATGCACTCAGCTCCTCTCCCTGCTCAGCCTCCGTCATCATCATCATCCGGGGGCCTCCACACCCTTGTCCCCAGTCCCCCATGACAGGTCCATCTCATCCGGGTCGCTTCAGCGTTAGCACTGTCAGAAAGTCATGGTCATGAATATAGTTTGCTTTTTTTTTTTTTTAAATTAGGGTAACTGTGAAGGATTCTGTTAATTCTTCACAAATGAAAGATATCAAAGGCAGCATCTCAGAAAATCTGCTGCACAGGCACTTTCTGAATTATCTTGGACGTGTGTACTACGGTATAAAAATGATGCAAGATCTCTTACTGTTAACAAGTGAGATTTACAGTGCAAGCAGCGGTTTTAGTATAGTGGAATTTGATTAAGTTTGTTGAGCAGTTTTCAATTTTGGGAAGAGTTTTGTAGTTAAATCCACTTAATTGTTGTCACTCAAGAAAGACATGGTAACTATCACTGCTACTGATTTTTTCTGGTTGTCACTTCCAGAATTTTTATTAAAATAAAATAAAATTTTTATTTTTATTTTATTAATAGTGTGGGCAGAATGAGGTGGCCACATTTCCAGTGGATTTAAATAGGTGTGCTTGCTGTCTGTGGATAGGACTGAAGGCTGAAGAGTTACAGTGTCAAGGACAAAAACCAATAGAGCAGCTGTGTAGGATGTTTCCTGGTTCACCCGATTGGCATATCATTGGAGCTAATGAATAATCCTTGGGATGGAGACATGATTCTGTGGAAGTTATCTGTTAACACTAGTCACTATGATCACATTTTCCCCTTAGTGTAGCAGAATACCCAAGTGCTGAGTTTTCATGGAGCTGTTTTGTGGAATTAATCAGGGCATTTCTTGAAAAGTGAATTTTGAGCCATGGGTTACTAGAAGACATGAGAGTCCAGTAGTTTGTGCGTAGTATGAGCAATTGAGGACAAGACCCACAAATTAAAAGTGTTTTCTAAGGAGAATTGCAGACCTATTTGAACATTTAAGAATGTGGGAGTCAACTAAACTAATTATGGCAGCTGAATTGATAAGTGGAAGTGGCTAGGAGAGAAGTAGAACAGTTGATAGGCATTAAAGGAAAGTGCAAGGAATATTTTAAAAATATTTTTATTTATTTGCAAGGAGGAAGGTGGAAGAGAAAGAAAGAAGGAAAGAAAGAAAAGAAGGAAGGAAGGAAGGGCATGTCAGGGCTTCCTGCCACTGCAAACCTACTGCAAATGCATGTACCACTCTGCATCTGGCTTTACGTGTGTACTGGAGAATCAAACTGGGCTTGTCAGGCTTTGCAAATAAGTGCCTAAACCGTTGAACCATCTCCAGCCCTCAAATATTTTTTGATAGTTAAGAGAATGTAGTGAAAACAAGCTATTGAGAGGTAGATTTCATAGCTAGTCACATATAAAGCTCAAGTATTTTTCATTGAGTCTTAACGTTACACTATATTGATGATGATAATAGCAAAATTTATTGGACCAAGTTATTCTGAGCTTTCAGATTATCATCTTTTGGGTCTTTTTCATAGGTGAGGAAGCTGAGGTTCTGGGAGATATAATTCCACAATGTCACACCAGTTAGAAAGTGGCAGGTAAGGGTTGACAAAATTAGTAAACATTAAGTGAGTATTTGCTAGATGCCAGGCACAGGTTAAGTGCTAGACATTCATAGTTGACTAGAAGATCCAAAGGTCAGATCTGAGCCTGTTAAGAAATAAAAAAGATTGCTTGGTAAGTTTTTTTTGTAGATACTGAGGAATATATTGTTTAAGAAGCCTGGGACAGCATTTTAAGAAAGAAGAAAATAGACTCAGAACAATAATTGAAAAGAAGCCGTTGGTTGAAATAAGGAAGAAAAGAAGTAAGAATTTAATCTCAAGAAAGTGGAAGTGGGGCTGGAGAGATGGCTTAGTGGTTAAGGCATTTACCTGCAAAGCAGAAGGACCTGAGTTTGAGTCCCCAGTACCCACATAAAACCAGATAGATGTACCGGTGGTGCATGTGTCTGGAGTTTGTTTACAGTGGCTGGAGGCCCTGAAGCTCCCATCCTTTCTCGCTGTCTGCTTCTTTCACTCTAACTTTCTCTCAGATAAGTAAATAAAGTACTTTTAAAAAGTGGAAATATGATACCGGCTGGTAATCATACTTACTGGCAAGCACTCAGTAAATTTAATATTTGGTGTGGTCACAGTTATGGCTAAATTTATAGGAATGATCATGGTAGGGCCCCTTGTGATGTTTTCATCTTTTGTCTGGAAAGACCCTGAGTAATTTAAAAAACTTGTATTTTTTATATTTTCCCAATTTTTCAAAATAATGAGCATTTATTATTTTTATAACTAAGGGTAAAACCCATTCAACAGAAATGGGGGAATATGTGGGTCTGAGCTTGGAGTGAGAGAAAAGATGGTCTTATTTCTGTGCTGAATCAGATAAACCCCATTGGTAGACCTGCTTCCAGGTCGGAAATGATTGGGTGGTTGTTAGGAACTGAACCCTGTACATACTGAACCATGGCCTTTGTTTAGTCTGAAGAAGTAGGTTCTTAAATCACCCCAACTCAGAGATAGAGGCTTGAATCTCAACATTTTTTCTTCCAGTTTAATAAATGAATTTAAGCTACATAGAATTGACTCATTTTAACTATTTCTTTGGGCCTTACACCTTTCGTGGGCCTTACACCTTTCCTTCTTCCCACACTTGTTTCTGTAGCTCCTCTCTTCAGTGGGTTTATAATGGGTTCAGTTTCAGTTCAGTAAACAGTATTAAAGTGCTGCATTTACGTAAAACTGTTATTAGACAGTTAAAAACTAGCCATTGTTTTCTTTTCTCAATTTGAAGAGAAACATGGCAAGAAAAAAGATTTTTGTTATTGTTGTTAACCAAGTAAATATTCCCAAGCAATAGTAGGATTTACTCTAAAATCAGTAGATTTGAGTCCAATCTCCTAAATGAATGAGAAATCTTAAAAGTTAATCTAGGCTTAAATTTCATTTGGCCTATGGAGATTATGAGAATAAACAATATGAATGTAATTTGTGTTTCATCTAGACATATAGTACTATATTTCTTGAATAAATGACAGCATTTAATTTTAGAATTCTCCCATTTTACACATGTGAGGCTCAGAGAAGTTAGTTCCATTTCAAAGGTTGGAGAGCTAAGTGCCAGGAGTGGGGCTTAAACATTGCTTTGACAGGGGAGGTGTCACCTGCCTGTAATTCCAGCACTTTGAAGGCTAGGCAGGAGGATCCCAAGTTTAAGGCCAGTCTCTGGCTATGCAGTAAGACCCTTGTCTCAAGGAGATTAGAAAAACAAAAACCATGGCTTTGTTTTCAAAACTCATACATATGAGAAGGATGTATTTATGGTTTCCTATATTTGAAAAAATGCTACACACCCTTCAGGAGCTCATAGGTACTTTTTACCTTAGGGGTTTGTGCCTTATGACACTGCCATGCAGAAATGTAGTGATTTCAATGTATCTTCCAGGATCCATTATATTGCCTTTTCTTGCTTTAGAGATATATGTTTCCAAACGTTAATATTTGTTGAAATCAAGGTATTTTATAGAGCCTTTTAAAATGTTTCAACTGAACACTATGTCTTAAAACTCTAATGTGTCTAGGATTGAGGAAGTATGGAACATGCATGTAGCTTTCATGAAAAGCAGATTTTACTTCATGGTTTTAGACTTCTTTTAAATTATGATGTCATATTATTTTTAGTGAATGCGGTATAGAAAAAAATGTGGAAGAGTCACATTGAACGTGAATCAGCAGATAGGAGTTTAACTTTGGCTTTGTTAGCAATAATTAGTGTTTAACTCTAGGCAAGTCACTTCCTCTCTCTGAGCTTTAGTTTCCGTATCTCTTAACGAGGGGAATGGAAAAAAAAGTTTAACCATTTCTATTCATCTCCCCGTCTTTCCTTTTGCCACTTTGTCATGGATTCCTGAGGATATAGTTGTATTCTTAATTTTTAGAAAGGATGAATTGTCTTTGGTATCCCATGTTTACTGGGATAAGATATCTTAGAAAGTACATTGAGTTAATGAATGATGGTATCTTTTACCTGAGCTAATAAATCATATTATCTGGGCGGGGATGATGGCCCAGTGGTTAAAGGCACTTGCTTGCAAAGCCTGCTGACCTGGGTTTGCTTCTCAAGCCACCCACATATAACTAGATGCAAAAAGTAGTGCAATCGTCGTGTTCCTTTGTAGCAGTGAGAGGCCCTGGTACACCCATATACACACACAAGTAAAAATAAGTAAGGAAAAAAGAAGATGTATTTTAAAACCATATTACTAAAGTACAATAAGTAAAAAGAAAGCTGCTTGGAAGATGGGGTTGGTGCAGCTTGGTGGAGAGCAAGTGCTTAGCGTGTGCAGGTCCTTCCTTCACTATGCAGCCTCACACAAACAACAGCCCCTCAGAACTGCCACTGACCTCTCACTGAAAGGTGCTTTTGCCTAAAGAATGAAATGCGTTCAGTAAAATTCAGTTCTTCTGCCTTCTGGACAAATGTACAATAAAGAAAACTCCTGGACCCGTCCATCTTGAAGAAGCCCTCTGCTCCACATCACCAATGTTCACACAGGGTTGATTTTATTTTAAAACAATTCTGCCATACAGCCTAAAAGTAGACGTGTTAGTCTAAGGGAAGTGCAATCTGTTTTGAAATTTGTACGTGCAAGCAGAATGCCATAGAGTAAGCTACTACAGGGCAGGCATAAAGGGGTGGTGGGCTGAGTATATATGAAACAATTTATTAATGGTGGTCATGTACCAAGAATGATAGACTCTTAAGTGGGAATTGATGTGATTTTGGAATCAAAGTAGAATTTAGACAGTGGACATGGAAAAAGAACATTTAGCTGACAAGGCATGAGAAATCACATGAGCTGAAAATACAGTTAGGAAAAAATTAACTCTGGCTTCACAGAATAAGTTGTATCTTAATCTGTACCTCTTAAAAATTATTTATTTGCAAACAGAAGGGAGAGGGAGAATGGGCACACCAGGGCCTCTTGCCATTGCCAATGAACTCCAGAAGCATGTGCCATTTTGTGCATCTGGCTTTATATGGGTACTGGAGACATTGAACCCAGGCCATCAGGCTTTGCAGGCAAGCACTTTTAACTGCTGGGTTAGCCCTCCAGACTCGTTTTTATTGAGATACATACAAGGTATTATTATTTTACATTTATCAGTTCTTGGAAAAAGCCAGTTGCTGTACTAAGAATTAGGGCACGTTATTTTGTGAACGTATTCTTTTCCCTCGTGAATTATCTGGCACATTCTGTTACAAAATGCCAGTAGCTTATAAATATCTTAGATTACATGTACTAATCAATCCACTTTGGCTAAAATGTATGTATGTACTGTCAGCTTTCAAGGACAAATCACTTGGAGACTTTAAATAGTGGCTCTTCTGTGTGTATGCACATATTATTATGACAATTTTAAGATTATTTTGAAATGTATAGTATATTTCATGGAATTCTCAGAAATGTCATGCAACTTCATGAGAAATCCTTGGATTGAGGGGATTTATGCCATTGTATGTTATGAAGGATGAAGAATAAGATCTGTATTCCATAATGCATAATTTCTAAAAGTTCATGAGCCTCTGTGAGCATCTCATAAAGTTGTCCCATCTCCTCAGAAAAAATATACCTGCACATAAAACTTTCATTTATATACCTTTAAGGGCTTATTCAAACTCCCAGTTTACAAAATCCTGTGCAGTGTGTGGACTCTGGTTTAATATCGTATGTGTGTGTGTGTGTGTGTGTGTGTGTGTGTGTGTGGCTGGGGAAGAAAGCCAGGGTCTTGATTATGCTAGGTAAGTGTTTTCCCACCAAACCACCCTTTCTCTAAAGTATAGACAGAAAGCATACTGTTGAAATTCAACTCAGTTATGTGTTATGCTTACCTTTAACAGTGTCTTAATAGGAATGATAAAATTATGAGTCATATTATGCAAACATCAAGCCTTAAGACTGGCCAGCCAGGCCAAATGTGCCAACTGCTGCAATATTGGCACATCTATTGTGGTGGAAACCACTTGCTCTCTAATTGGACTAGAGGCCCACTCCACAGGAGGGAAAGCATGCCTGGTACTGAAGACCTAGTCAAAAGCCTATGGTGGGAGGTCATGAACCCTAGGGGAGTAATGCCTGCTTTTTCTGGCTAAATACATATATTATGTCCACCAAACTGCCTTATAAGCACTTTATGTTTATACCCATACAATAATTCTACTCTTACTCTTGTCTAGAGAAGCTTTTCTTTTTCAGGTGACAGTGACCACTGGGATAACTCAAAAGCCACCATAGTGCTGAGAAGAAATGACAATGGAGTGTTCAGCACTAGGACATCTCTATCACACTTCCCGAGGCTCAGGGTCTATTGTGGAAGAGGTAGTGGAAAGATTGTAAGAGTTAAAGGAAGAGTAGTAGGACTGCTTACAATGCAAACTTCCAGACACAAACTGGCCTTATATTCATGACTTCGTAGTACCTGATAATCTCTACACATAATGGAGGAAAAGATGACACCGAAACAAAACAGAAACTAATTGAAAGGGGGAGAGATATGGAGGGTGGGGAGGGAATCATAATGGTTTGTGGTCTATAATTATAGAAGCTAGCAATAAAAAGTTTTTTAAAAATTAGATCAATTCTTAATTGGGTCATAGCCAGATTTTTGTTTCATTTTATTTTTTTGAGACTGAATCTCACTTTGTAACCTAGAATGACTTTGAACCTAATGGTCCTCCTGCCTGATTCCCCCAAGTACTGGGATTACAGGTATGCCACCATACCTGCCTAGCCAGTTTAATGAATGTATGGAAATGACTTTGCTACAGAATTTGGAATTGATGTATGGTACTTTCTGTGCATGATACAGGGCTGCTGTATACTTGCATTAACAGAAATTAGAATGTATAAGAATGTATAAATACCTTTGTCCCCCTAACAGAGGTAAAGGAAGAAAATTCTTCAACCTACCTTGCTCTTAAACCACAAGGTCTGTGGAGGAAAGGATCTTTTATTTTGAGGGTCACATCAGTGTTGAAATAACTGAAGGCCAGGTTTTTGGCTGACAGGATGATTGTCAGTGGAGTCCTGAGGTTATAAATACTCCTTATGCACTTAGTTTGACAGATGGTCTTTAAAAGATTTTCTTAGAAACATACGATTTTTAAAAACCTGTGGATTGCACTTCAGTGTAGGTCATAATGGTTATTTGCATACGCAGAATCCTCAGGGCTAGGAGCCAGGTGAGGTCGCTGACAATGCAGAGCAGTGCATAGACTGAAGATAGCAAATAATAGGTGAATTTCTTTAATCTGTGATAACCTTTGTGACCTGTTGGAGTAATAATTTTCCAAGTACCAAATGTAAGACTAGGAAATTGTTTGTTCCAGTGCATAGTAGCAGAAATAGAGGCTTTGAGAATGAGAAGATTGAATGACTAGTCATCTGGCCTGCTGGTCAGTGAATTTTTACAAGAGACCAGAGATGTTAATTGACTTGTCCAACCAAGGTCACTCAGTTATGGCGATCCTAATAGCACAGTAGCTCATAACACTGTTATTTATTAAGTGGCTGGAGAGATGGCCCACAAAGCCTGAGGGCCTGGGTTTTAGTCCCCATTGCTCATATAGAACCAGATGCACAAAGTGGTGCATGCATCTGGAGTTCCTTTGCAGTGGCAGAAGGCCCTGGCATTGGCATGTCCATTCATTCATATTTTTTCTCTCATCTCTCTCTAATAAGTAGTTATATATACAAATACACACATACATAAACTTTGGCTGTCTTTTCATTGTGGATCGCAGTATCCTAAGAAGGAAGTATGTTAGCACTAGCACTTGAGCCCTTTAATAAATAGACTTTAATAAATATAAGAATTCTCCAAGTTTCTTTGCCATACTTTTACCAAATCCTTAGTATGCTAACCTGTGGTTACTAGACTATTGAGGCAGACCTCTTAGTATCCGAATTCAGTTCTACAGGTGAAAGCATCCTGAAAATCCATGAGGTTACCACAGCATCTTGCTGGACTGATCCCTGTCTGTAGCATTTAGCTCCATGATGTATCTATGAACCCGACAGTTTTAAGGATAAATTAAGGTTTTAGAGAAGACATTCGTTTAAGTTGTTCTTCCTCACTTAAAACGGGACTGGAGGGACAGTGGACATTCAGACTACAACTACTTACACAGCACATCCTGATTCTGAGGTTCTTACACCTCACTTAGTTGGTGAGGCCTGGTAGAATCCCACATTAGTGTGCTCATAACCGTAGCCACTTAGCTGTGTCACTTTAGCTCAATAATGTCCACTTTGGTGGGATAGCAAGTACCAAGATAAAAGAATATTTTGGAGCGATTTCATCAGGAATGTGGTTTTCTAATTGTATAACAAAAATACTTAAAGTCTAGACTAGAAAACCAGTGATGCAATTGGATGTACACATTCATTTAGGCTTAATAAAACAGCTAAAACTAAATTGGTAGCGATGGACCCAAATTAGTGGCAAACTTTTAAATTAAAAAGCAAGAATAATTGAAAACCATGACTAGCTAGAGATAGTACAACTTCAACTTAACTGACAGTCTCCTGAAAATTAGAATTACAGCATTTAAAATTGTTTGCATGTGAGTGTAGGTGTGTGTACATGCTTGTGTCTGGACACATCAGAGCCTCTTGTTACTTCAGACAAACACCAGATGCTTGCACCACTTTGTGAAGGTGGCTTATTTGGGTTGCTTGGGGATTGAACCCATGCCTGTAGACTTTATAAGCAACTGCCTTTAACTGCCATACGATCTTCCAGGTGGAGAATTACAGCTTTTGAGTACGCAGATGTGATCATTGAAATAACCAGATTTAGTCCTTGACTACAACAGAAGTCTTTGGTGCAGTTCTTGCTAGCTAATTTATATAGTATCTTCATAAGTAGCTTTATGGATCAAACAAGGTCATGCTTGCTAAATCTTTGGTATTCCACCAAAGGTTTGGTCTGATTTCAGATGACTGATAGGGTGATCAGGAGCTCTGCACCAGTATTGTTCCCCTGGGCGAATTGGGAAATTCATGAAGGACCTGATTCAGAGTTCTCTGAGTTTCTGTACCTCGGGTCATTTCAAAGTTTTTGATATGCTGATGTACTTCCCTAATCTGATTAGGTATAAAGTATACAGTTTCTCAACCTCATTTACCACAAAACTAACCTGTTTGTAGGTTAAGCCTTTGAAAAAACAGGTTCAAGGGAGGCACCTGAGGCCAGCTTTTTGTTTCAATTCTTCTCTTTTGGCAAGATTTAAAAAGCTCCATCTTTGGTGACACTTGTTCATATACCTTTGTGTATTGAATGCTATGTCTCTTTTCCCAGTCTGAAAATAATAGGATGAAAAAGTCTCATCTTAACACGAAAACATTTCTATCAAGGCAAGGAGTCAGTAGAGCAAAGTAATTTAACTACAACATAAGTACATCCAAAAGAGAAATCATGTACAAACGACTTAATTGGAGATAGTTTTTAAAAAAGATTTCCTTCCCTTAGAAGAGAATTGAATGTTTTTCCAAGCAATAGAATGAATTCTGCTCCCTCAACCCAACTCAGTAACTTAACTAATTGCTAGAGCTGTTTGCATTTTTTAGCTTAGATATTTCTTCCTATTTATTACTCTGTATTACCAAGCTCTGTGTAAACAGGAACATAGCCCTTTTATAGTAGTTTTATAGTATGTTCTATAGTAATTACCCTATGGGTATAGGTCTTGAGCTTGGAAACTGGAATAGAGATAAATGGGCATTAACTTTTCTGGTAAGCATGTAATTTTAATGCTGCAGAATTGATGGTTCTCTGACTTTTCAAATTAATTTGTTGTGTTTTTTTAAATATTTATTTATTAGAGAGAGAGAGAGAGAGAGAGAGAGAGAGAGAGAGAGAGAGAGAGAGAGAAAGAGAATATGGGCGCACCAGGGCCTCCAAGCCACTGCAAATGAACACCAGACACATGTGCCCTCTTGTGCATCTGGCTGTATATGGGCACTGGGGAATCGAACTCTGGTCCTTCTGCATTGCAGGCAAATGCCTTAATCACTAAGCCATCTCTTCAGCCCAATTTGTTGTGTTTTTGAGAGGTTTCAACATCTAAAATTTTCAGGGTTCTAGAAACATTGTAGTTCTTGTGAAAGTGCCATGCTTATGGACACTAGTGTACAAAACAGTTGTGTTGTAGCCCAAGAGCTAAAGAAACTCGAGGTTCCTTCCTACCAGGGAGTACCTTAGACATTGAGAAAAATAGAACCAGTTAGATATTGCTGTATCAGTGCCCGAGTGGGCAGACAGAGTGGCCATTATGTCCATTTCAATGGTGCTCACAGCAGAGCTGGACACTAGCATCTGCTATTGAAAAGGAAATGTTAACCAAGATGCTAGAGCTGTTCTTTGGTCTGTTGAAAGATGTCTGATAAGCCTGAGAAAGAGAAAGGAACTCACTGTTCTTATCAGCTTAGCTACACAAGTAGTTTGTACATTTTGAGTGTACTTTTTTTGTTATTGTTTTCTTTCCCCAGCTTACTTTTAGGAGAAGTTTCATGTTGTCTTAATCAAAAGACTACATACTGGGCTGGAGAATGGCTCAGCAGTTAAGGCACTTGCCTCCAGTGCCTAAGGCCCCGGGTTCAATTCCCCAGGACCCACATAAGCCAGACCCACAAGGTGGTGGCCCTGGTGTGCTCTCTCTCTCTCTTTCCTCTCACTCTCTCTCTCTGTATTTCTCTGCTTGAAATGAATAAATAAAATGTTAAAAAAAGTACATACTGATTGCATCCACAGTGTACATGTGTATTTTCATATGATAGATATATGCACCTTTGTCATTGATTAAAAAAAGATTCTATAATCACTAAATATATAGTAGAAAAGATACTGACTAGGCTTTTAGTTCCCAGTATACCTCCAGATGAGAGTCTGTTAAAAAAAATTAATATATATTCTTAGGTAAAGGCTTCATTGTAACTGAAATGAGTTGTCTTGCTTTTGACTAAACAGGTATCAATTTCAAATGGTAATTTGGTTAAAGTTAAGTCAGTTGAACATCAGAAAATGACATTATTCAATAAATGAGGTTATTGGTAGAAAAAAAAATGTTTGAAGACATGAAGGACCATTCTTGAAAAATTTTGGATGGCTAAAAAAAATATGAGGTAAGAAACAATTCTTTGTTGTTTCTTGGTAAATACAGATTACAGGAGGCTGTTGTTTGTGCTAAGGTCCTGTGCTAGCTTCTAGTAGATTTACCAGAAATCAAAATGGAGTTCCTCATGTAAAACTTCGTTATGTCTCAGATGTTTATATGGAAATTAGGATTATAAACATTAAGAACTAAAATGACCAATTTTGGTTTTGTTTTTTTCTGCTTTTTTTTTTGGTCTAAGAAGCTAATCTCTTAAGCCAGGCATAGTGGTACATCCCTGTCCTCCCAGCCTTGGGAGGCTAAGGCAGGAGGATCTCAAGTAGGAGGCTTAGCCTGGGTTGCCAAGCAGTACCCTAGCTCAAGGGAAAGAAAAAGCAGTCAACAACTTAGGCTCCTTGGAATACTTGTTCTGTTTCTTTTATGGAATGAAATGTTGCTTAATTATAGAATAGAAAACAGTCAATTAAGATTATTATTATTCTACCATTCTTTCCTGTGCCCACTTGAAAAGCTATTCCAACTATAAGTTTTGTTTTTTCTTTTTGATTTTTTGAGGTGGGGTCTCACTCTAGTCCCAGGCTGACCTGGAATTCACTCTAGTCTCAGGGTGGCCTTGAACTCACAGTGATCTTCCTTTCTCTGCCTTCCCAATGCTGTAATTACAGGCATGTGTCACCGCGCCTAGCTTGCAACTTTTAAGTTTTTAAGTGTAGGTTTTTGTTCTTGTTTTTTGAGACCGGGTCTCCTAGCTCAGGCTGGTCTTAAACTCATCTTTTGGCCAGGATGGCTTTGAGCTCTTACTCCTTGCAGTGCAGCCTTGTTGCTGTGTTGGAAGAATGCATCTTTAGGCATTGTGTGAGAGAGTACACATCCTCTTTAGAAGATCATTTGCTCTTTGCCTTAATTGTGGTCACTATGACATTTGGTTTTAGGTGATGGTGACAACGTTTCCAGACATTTGGTGCCTGAGTTGAGTGGAAATTTATTGTCTCAAGGCTGTGAACATGCTCTGAACGTATGAAGTCAGTCAGTAGGACCATGTGGCCTTTGAAACTGACAGGGAAACCCTTCCTGCCTCTTCCAGTTTCCTCGCTGGCAGGCTTAGGCTGCACAACTCAGTCATTGTGATTGTTGTCACATATATTCCTCCCTTGCCACTGTCTTCAGCTGTCTTTCAAGGATAGTGGAAGCAGCGCATTTTTAGACTACTGATTTTCCATTGATGCTTGTCTCATTTATGCTGCATTTCCTGAATGTTGAAGAATATTGGAAATCATTGTTTGAACAGTAGTTGGCAAACTATGGCCTACAGATTGTGGCTTCCTGCTGGGACGTAATCTCACCAGTTTGTTTATTGCCTGTGTCTGCCGTAGTCCATTCTGTATTGCTGTACTGAAATACCTGAGGCTGGACAACAGTGAAAATAAGAGTTGGAGGTTCAAGAGTCAGCATGTGGTGATGGCATCCTTGCTGGCAGTGTTCCAAGGTGGTATAAGACATCAGTGACAAAAGGCAGGAATGCATGTGTAGCCACAGCCTCTTTCCTCCCTATCATGATACCTCAATATTTAGTCAAGGGGCCTCTATTCTGAAGACCCTGCCTGATCCTAATCACCTTTCAAAGGCCATTTGTCCACACTATAGTTAGATTAGATGCCCATGCTCTTAGTAATTCACAGTGGCAGGCAGAATGAGTTGGTAGTGGGATATACCATGTTCAAACGTAGCAGCTGTCTTTGTGCAGTTGAGAGGCTGCATGTGGCTGTGTTAAGCATGGACACCGTTCCTGATTGGGTTTGGTGGCACAGGCCTCTTTGGTCATCCCAGCTACTTAGGAGGCCAACACAGATGATTTCAGATGTTGAAAGCCTGCCTGTGCAATTTAGTGAGAGCTTATTTCAAGAGGAAAATTAAGAGGTCTGGGATATACCTCAGTGGATGTGTGTGCCGCCAGGTACTCCCCACACAATCATGGATGTGTAACACCATGTTCTTCGTCCATCCCTCACCCCAGTCTCCACTGTTGGGCTTCTACTTCAGATGTATTTGCACAGAGAACTCAGCTTTAGTAGAGAAAGGAGAACCTAGTGTCAAGTGTAGCTCTGGGTGGTAGAGACTGAATGATTAGACACCCAGTTTTAGACTCTCAGACTGTCAATGAATCTGTAAAGGTAAAACATGGAACTGTGTGCTGACGAAGGTGTGGAGTCAGTAGTTCGAGGCCTTCATTGCTGTGTGAATGTGGTGAGCAGTGGGATGGAGGCGGATCTCATTCCAGAGTCAGCCATGTCCTCTGGGGAAACTTGTTTCACATTCTTCCCAGGAAGTTTGACCTGTTTCTCAATTGTTTCATTTATAAGTAGTCATCTGTTTTTTAACCTAACAGAATTTCCACCTAATAAAGAAATGAAACTGATTTTTGGTTTTGCCGATGTAGGGTCTCTCTGTAGCCCAGGCTGACCTGGAATTCACTATGTAGTCTCAGGGTGGCTTCGAACTCATGGCGATCCTCCTTCCTCTGCCTCCTCAGTGCTGTGATTAAAGGCGTGCTATGCCCAGCCATATGAAACCAATTTATTAATAAAGACTAGCGGAAAAAGTAAAACACTTTTCTTACCAAAAGGCTAGTCTTGGGCTGGAGAAATGGCTTAGCAGTTAAAAGCACTTGCTTGCAAAGCTTGCTTGCCTGGGGTTGAATTCCCCAGGACCCAGGTAAAGCCAGATGCATGAAGTGTTGCATGTGTCTGGAGTTGGTTTACAGCAGCAAGAGGCCCTGGTGCTCTCATATTCTCAGTCTCTCACAAATAAATATCTCTGGGCTGGAGAGATGACTCGGCGGTTAAGGTGCTTGCCTTCAAGGCCTAATGACCTGGATTTGATTCACCGATTCCCACTTAAAACCAGATGCACAAAGTGGTACATGCATCTGGAGTGAGTTTGTAGTGCCCAGAGGCCCCGGGGCACCCATTCTCTCTCTCTCTCTCTCTTTCTCTCTCTCTCTCTCTCTCTCTCTCTCTCGCTCTCTCTCTCTGCTTGCAAATAAGTAAATAAATCAATACATATCTTTTTTTAAAAGAAAGTACTAATCTTATTTTCATGTAAAAACAGATTTTTCAAAATTTATATAAGTAGGGCTGGGGAGATGGCTCAGCAGTTGAAGATACTTGCTTGCAAATCTTGCCTGTCTGGGTTTGATTTTCCTAGTCAGCACATGAAGCCAGACACACAACATGGTGCATGCATCTGGAGCTTGTTTGCAGTTGCAATAGGCCCTGTCATGCTCCCCCTCTCAAATAAATAAAAAAAATGTATAGATACAGATATTTGTAATTGCTATAAGAAAAAAAAGCTTGTGGAAGGTGGCGAGCTGAAGGGAAAGTTATGCTTCAGTTTGTTTTAACAGCTCTTTCCAATTTTACAATTTAAAAAAAAATGTGTTTACCTTTTTAAATATAAAAACCTAAGTAAGGTTTATTTCCAATTTTACAATTTTTAAGACAAAATACACAATATTATGCATGCATGTAAAAATGTGTGAAGAATTTACAATGAAAGGTAAATTCCTTCCTCACTCCCCCCAGAAACAGCCAGCATTATCATTTTTTGCCTATGCCCAAAATACTCTATGTATTCATAAGCATATGCATACATTTAAGAAATTAATTTTCATAAAGGAATATATAATTCATTGCATTATAGTTTTTAAAATTTATCACAAATGCTGTTTCATGTCATTGAGCCACTTAATTTTTTAATTCTTTTTTTTTTGAGACTCTTATGTAGACTGGATTGCCCTCAAATACTGTGTGGCTGAGGGTGACCTTGAATTCCTTATCCTCCTATCTCTACTTCCCAAATACTGGGATTACATTTTGGAACACTTTTTATGTGTCACTGGATATATAGTAAGGGGTGTATATGAGGTATGAATAAAAGAAGGGATATCCTGATACTTCATTCCTTTTCATTAAAACATGATCAAGTAGCCTTGGTATTGAGGAACACTGAGGCCTCTGTGCACTAGCAGTGAGGGTAATCTAGTCAGAGAAGCTTCAAGGTCACTTAGGAGCTTTTAGAAGACAAGACTTTCTTCCCAGATGAATTGAATTAGAAACAGCATTTAACAAGGTTTCCAGGTCATTTATGTGTACTTTAATATTTGGAAAGTACTAGTGATGGCCTTGCCCAACCTAAAAGTCTGTGGCCCCCCTAGGAAGGTGTTCAAATTACAGATAGAAGGAAGAGTGGACATGGATGAGTGTCTCAGGAAATTTGGTTCTAACTTAGACTGGTAAAATTATTTGAGATGTTTTTCTGTTGTAGTTACCTTCTTGTTGCTGCGACAAACACCCAACTGGACTCAGTTTATGGAAGGAAAGGAAGGGTGTATTTCAGGCTTACAGAAACCAAGGGAAACACCATCATGGTAGAAGAAGCTGGCTCACTTCCATACATCCATAGCAGAGAGAGAGTTGCCAACACCAGCAAGCTGGAACAGCCAGAGCTCAAACTGGCTCTCAACACACATTAGGGCTGGACTCAAGATCCGCCCCCAGTGACACCTCCTTCAGCATGGCTCTGCCCACTGGAGACTTAAGTAAGAAGCTTAATCTTAATTAAAAATCCCTGAGGGTTTGGGGACATAATATTTACATTCAAACCACCACAGAGTGTGTGGAGAAACCAGAGCAGAGGTCTTGAGATGGGGCATCTCACTGGAATGTTTTATTCAAAAAGGTCTTGAGGTTCTAGAATTTGTTAGAGGTAAAATAGAATTTCTCATAAGAGACTGTTGGTGTAAGGTTTAGGTGCTTGGGGGAAGAGGAGTGCAAGAGCTAAGCAGATGGTGAGGAAACCAGAACTGAAATTTAGGGTACTTAGATGGGTGGATAAAGCTGCTTCCAGAAAGTACTAGGTTATTAGTTGAAAATTCCAGTCCCAAGGATGAGATACCTCTCAATGAATTGTTGTTGGTTTACAGAAGCCCCTAAAACAATATATGCTATTGCCATTGTTCTTGGTTGCCCACCAAAACTGGAGAGTAAGTCCCCTATTGCTGAAGGCACCAAATGCATTGGTTATAGAACGCAGAGAAATCAAGCTGCAAGTGAGCTGGAAGCTGCTTCTTTGCCAGCTAGCTTGCTTTTTGCCAGAAAGTACCATGCAGGCTGCTGGGGAAGTAAAGTCATCAACAGTCCCAGCTGTGGACCCTGTGTGTTCAACAGTGGACTTGCCAGGCAAGATGTGCCCACTGGAGGCATGACTCTTACACAAGTAAACCAACTACTTTCTGGTTGGATTTGAGGCCTGCTCCCCAGAAAGGAATCCATGTCTGGTACTGGACAAAACCTGGACAAAAGCCTGCAGCTGAGGAAATAGGTCAGACAGGATGTTAAACTGCCTTCTAAATATTTATAATTAATTAAATAATAAAATAAATATAAAAAATAAATCGTGCTGCTCACAGCCTTGACCACAGTTCTTTCTGCAATGGGCAGAGTTAATCTGTCAAGATGCAGAGCTGGAAAAGTTGCTGAGAACTGTGTGCCTAGCACTAACCAACCCTCCAAGGCTCAGGGAGCTGCATGGCATGGGAGAGGGGTCACAAAGGAAGATGGGGAGGCGGGTAGGGAATACTGTCCTGTGGAAATGACATGGTTGTTACACTCACAAGCTCAAAGCAGCTATGGTTTCCTGCACACGACTGAGCCTGGCAGTATTTCATCATGGGTGGGGAAAGGGCTCATAAGACCCCTGTACTTCCCAGAGTTGCTGGGGGAGGGAGAGTCATGTTCTTCAGAGGTGTGATCACTGGTCATTGCCAGGATTCCAGTGAGTAACCTCTCATCCACGCCCATGCAAGCAGTCTTAACCAACTCTGTTTTTATTTGTTTGGTTTTTGGTTTTTAGGCATGAAAGTAGGGTGATTATTTGGGAAGAAGGATTTTTTGTCATTAATGGATAAAAGAGGGTAATTGGGGGTGGATAAGAACAAATGCATTATACACACGTATGAAGGTGTCAAAAAATAAACAATTGTAAAAGTAAGGGAAAGGAGAAGTCTGGGTCATCTTAGGAGGACTGGGAATGAGCTGTAGCTCTTGGGTAGGGAGCTGTCTCATGTATTGAGTGACAGATTCTGGATGTGTGGCTGCACTCCCATGGGCTCCACACTGCTCCTGGAGAAAGCCTGTGAAGCTCTGCCCCGTCTCCTTGCTGGGGCCTGGCCTTCAGTTGAAGGTCTTCAGTGCCTGAGCTGGACACACACTTGGTGTGGCTTAAATCCTTATTTCTTCCACTTCTAGAGTGGGCTAGAGTTTATCAAGGCATGGTTTTCTGGGGCCTTCATTAGAATCAGCTTACATTGGGGAGACTTCAATAGGACTGTTACTTAGAAACAATGGTGAGGTCTAGGGAAAGGCATTAAAGAACAGCACCCCCCCTTTTTCCTCTTTTTTTTTTTTTAAATTAAGTTGAAAGTTTGTATGGACACATTGTGTTGGTACCATCATTTCCCTCCTCCCTGACCCCATTTCACTGATGGCCTTCCTTAGTGGGATTGCTGGTATTCACCATGGAGTTGTGGATTATGAGTTGTGAGAGCAGTCTTTGAGTGTGTGTGGAGGGGAGGGGGACAGCGCCTTTTAATGGCGTAAGAAAGAGTGTCTTTAGCTTAATCAGAGCTCAAGTGAACAGCTTATTCTTAGGTGAACTCACTCATATAATCATACTCAGTTCATGGAACTAGATCCCCAGAAGATCTAATTTGTAACCTTTTCCTGAGATAAACTTTATCTTGACAGAGATTAGTTATGTGTGTCTGGACTTTGTATTAGTAGAATTGCACGATTGTATTATTTTCACATCTGAGTTCTTTGGCTTATATTTGAGAGCTCTTTCAATTGTGCTGTTACATGGAACTTCGAGAGTGTCACCTTCTAGACATTTAACTGTTAATAGACATGTGATTTTTTTTCACTTCTAGGATGTTGCATAATATTCTTTTGATTGAACTTTACAGTTTGTGCCTGTTAGTGCTCATATGTGTTTGTATTTTGGTTTCATATATCTTCGAAGAAATTGAATTTGCAAGGTACTGACTATAGATACGTTCTTATTATATACTCCAGAGTAATCACACCCATTTCTGCTGTAGTGGGACTGTTACCAGGTCTCAAGTTCTGTATTGTCTAAAAGTTTAGAAATAACCAGGGTAGAGGGATTGCATATGTGTATTGTATATACTAAAGCTATCCTGAGATTATGACGAAATTTCAGACAATAAATAAATAGCGATGGTTTACCTTTTTTCCAAACTTTCAGTTATTTATTATAAGCCTGTTTTGTTAAAGTCATTAATTTATTTCCCCAAATTTTTTTGTTTTTGTTTTTTCAAGGTAGGGTCTCACTCTAGCCCAGGCTGACCTGGAATTCACTATGTAGTCTCAGGGTGGCCTTGAACTCGCAGCAATCCTCCTACCTCTGCCTCCTGAGTGCTGGGATTAAAGGTGTGCGCCACCATGCCCGGCTACTTCCACAAGTTTAAAAAGTGTATATGTGAATATTACAGCATCTAATTTATAGATAAAGTAGCTTTTCGCTCTTGCAATAATTTTTCTTTGAGACTTAGCAATTGCATTTATAAATGTGTTGTTCCAGGAAAAAAAATCATTTAAAAATTTAAGAGAGAAAAAATGTTTAGACTGTTTTGTTTTTTTTAAATCAACCTTTTAAAATATTTTATTTATTCATGAGAGAGAGAGAGAGAGAGAGAGAGAGAGAGAGGCAGAGGCTGACAGAGAACATGGGTGCACCAGGGCCTCCAAGCCACTGCAAGTGAACTCCAGACACATGCGCCCTCTTGTGCATCTGGCTGTAGATGGGCACTGGAGAATCGAACTCTGGTCCTTCTGCATTGCAGGCAAACGCCTTAGCTGCTAAGCCATCTCTTCAGCCCAAGACTGTTTTTTGAAGTATAGATCAGACTGATTTCTGAGGGACCATACTGAGACACTCTGCCGTAGACATAAAGAGAATGTTTGGTCTTTAGTGTGTTTGTTACATTTCCCACACAAGTGCTATGAAGTGGAAGGGGATGGATGGGTCTATTTTCTGTATTTTGAAGGTGAGACCACAGGAACAAATGAACAAGTAATAAGCTTACCCCTAGGATAAATGCAGAGCCTGAGTCTAACCCAGGCCTGACTCAGGGCTAATTAGATCCTGGTACTGAGGTATCCGAAAAGCTTTGTTTCAACAAAGAGCCTCCCTTATTTTATTAGCAAACGATGTATTGGCAGGGTTTGATTTCATTCAGTGCTGCTTGAGCAGCGGCTTTTCTTGGCTGCGCCTTGTCTTGAGTTACTCTGTGTGGCCCAGATCATTCTGGTGCAGTTTGTAGAATGCCTGCTAGTGCATTCGTGAATGAGATGGTTAGATGTGCAAACCTGCTGGCAGCTTCTCTCAGCTCTTGCCGGGATCACAAATCACACTGTGCCTGTGTTGTCTGGACATGGTATGATTGCCAGGATTGCTAATTTCCTAGTGCCCCTAATTGCTTGACTTGGTCTGTCTATTTCTGCATGTTAAGGGGACATAGGAGGAGTTTGTTACCTCCAGCTTGCTGCTTGCGGCTGTGTAATGAAAGGATCCTCTTTGAGAGCTTAGTTGTAATTCTTAGTAGTTCCTGGTTTAAGTTTGGGGTTTCTGCTAAGGAGGAGGTCTGAGTCATTTCGTAGCCTCTGTCCCAAAGGTGTAATAGCCAACCAACATCTGCGGCTCGTTTTTTGTATGAATTTGTCCTTACTGTATTTATTTATTTATTTAATTTGAGAGAGAGAGAGAGAAAGAAAGAGGCAGATAGAGAGAGAATGGGCACACCAGGATCTCCATCTACTGCAAACAAACTCCAGACACATGTACCACTTCGTGCATCCGGCTTTACGTGGGCAGTAGGGAATCGAACTTGGGTCCTTCTGCTTTGGCAGGCAAACACCTTAATGCTAAGCCATCTCTCCAGCCCTGTCCTTAGTTTTTGTAAGTCTGCTGTGTTGTAGTCCCAATTGTCTGTTAGGTTCTAAGGCTTTCCTTATCCATGGTTGCCATCTATTAATTAGTTTTTCTATTTATTGATGGTTCTGCCGTATAGGTTCTCCTTCAAGGATTGCGAGAGACTCCTGGAATCTCAGGATGGACTCATTCACTAAATATGGTCTGCAGATCTGTCTTAAGTGCTGATGGTCCTTACAGATCTCACCAGTCAAGTGGTGACAGGCTTTTTAACAGCATGAAGCTACCTCTTTTCTTGGTACTATATTGATGAGAGTATGTTTTTTGGATTCTTTAATTTTTTATCTTCTTGGACTGATACTTATATTTTTCTTCTAATCTCCTGTTGTTTAGATAACCACAAATCTCTGGAGGCGCCCACCTTAGAACATTCACAAAGCTAGCAGTTTCCATTTTTGTGGCCCACTTGAATGATTTCTTAGTACAGTATAGTTCTGTGGTCCACCTTACACCGAGGTTGCTACTCCTCTTTCTGCTGCTTTGCAGGTTGCTTTTGTTAAGCAATTTTAGATAGAGACCTTGCATGAAGCGGGCTGACCACCTTCCCAGCTTCTGGCCCTTGTTGTCCATGGCTGAGGCATCCCAACTTCCAGCATCCTAGCTGGTTTGGGCACTGTGGCATCAGCCAGGCCTTGGATGGCTTAGTAAGCTTTTAGTCTATTCACAAGCCTCTGGCATGGATATTAAACTTGTCTGTATTACCAAATGGCTTAATTTGTTTGAAAAATTTTCCTATATTTTGCCAGTAGTTTCTGTTCATTGGATTCCATCTTTAATGAACAGAATCCTGCCAGCTGTGCCAGTTTTCACTGTCAGAATCTGTTGAATGTGAATATATTTGTAAGCCATGTAAGTTCACTTCACCAAGTGTTCTTGGTTTAACTTGAAGTTGACTACAGCCAACAATTGTTTTTGCTCATATTTGATCCTCATCACTAACAACATTTTTACACATTCCATTAGGTTATAAAAAGTTGGGAAAAGTTAGAGATTATATATAGGAGCTAACAGATCAGTGTAGAGTCAGTGCTGGTGGCCAGGAATTAGATTGGTGATCAACTGCCGAGATGCCAAGGTAAAAGTCTGAATAGTATCAAGTGGGCATTGTTAACAGCAGGAAAGATCCAAGCAGGGATAGTCAGGAGTTTGTTGCCTGGTGATCTTGCCCCAGGCTATAAGGGAACCTGGAATGGTCCCTGAGAAAGGATGGGTTTGGTGTGTGGGCCTCTCCTTTTATGCAGCCGTCTTGTCTCCGGTTTACTAAGTTCAGCATGTCTAGCATCTTTCTGGTGGTCCTTTCCTTGCATAGACAAGTTTTTTTTTTTTTTTTTCTGTAGCTTATAGTTTGTCTTACTTGAATCTTGATGTCTGTGTGTGTACCTAATGTCTGGTAGTGGTTCTTTGTTTTACAAACAATGTGTCCAGTGATTCTACCTTGATGCTGACACCCAGAATAGAGTGGCTGAGGACCAAGCACATCCAGAAAGCCGTTCCTCTAAACAACTTCCTAAAGCTCACTGTTTTTTAATGGTAGCTAAATACAACACACACTGAAAACCTTATTGACCCCCCAGTTATGATAAATGTAACAGTGTGTTTGAGAAGACCACGGAGCTCCTTGTCTTCTACCTCACTGTCCTGAGGCTGTTGCTGGTACTCTAGTGAGTGATTCTGTCGCAGATGAGGTGTGGTAGAGCTCAACATAAGCCCACCTCACACATCTTAGATATCTACTTATTTCTTAACCTGAGGATGATGGCTTCCCATGCAAACTTGACAGTGATGATGATGAGGTCCACCTGATGGTTTTCTAAATCCACTTCTAAGGTTGACACTAAACCTCTTGGTCTTGGCTGTTGTTTTTGCTGTGGTTGGTTGCCTCGGGAAATGGTCCTCAGGAAAATCCTGGCCAAGTGTAATTAATTGCCTTTGATTGTAACTGTTCAAGAGTTTACCTGAACTAGTTGACAGGCATATTTTATACTGTTACTGTCTTTGGCCCATCATATTTTAATGTTTTAATGATTTTCAGTTTTTAAGGAGTCTTCACCTAGAATTTGCCTACTTTCATGTTAAATTTTCCATAGAGCAGATTCTTATCTATTGCATGTAAGTAGTTAGGAAAAGCCAGAAAGCCATGTCATAATGAAGGATGCCTCCTCCTCCTTCTCTAGTGGAGTCATCCAACCTTAGAGCTTGGAAGGGTCTTCACCATCGTCAGTTCCACCCCTTACATTTCCCCCACACATCTCTTCTAGTGCAATGCACTCAGTAATCCATGAATCGATGCCTGTATCTCACTGATGCCTCTCATGTAATGTGGGATTTAATTAGAAGATGCTGGTTCAGATTTGACTCTGCCCATACAGGTGTGCTGACTCACCGCCTTAGCAAGAAAGGTTATTGGAGACTTGTGGGAAGTAGTGTCGGAAGGAATGAGAGGTGTAGTTTGTGCTTAGTAAAGTTTTCTTTCCCATCACTAGTGAGCTTTACTCACTAGTGCTGGGAAAAAAAAAATTGTTCTTTTTCTACCTGCTTGATCCATGAAGCTGCTTCTGCCTCCCCCTTTGGCCATATCCTGCTTCCCATGTACTTGCTTACATTTGTCTTGCTCTTTGTCAAGTGTCTGAAACAGCCAGTTGACATTTGTATTAGTTATTTTTCTGGTTGCTATGGCAAAAATACCTGACAAGAAACAACTTGAGGGAGGAAAGGTTATTGTGAGCTACAATCCTCACACTTCAGAGGATTGTAGCCCATCTGATGGGGAAGGCATGGTGTGGCAGGATCAGGTTGGTCCTTGGACCTTTATATTCTGTGTGAACCTCAGCCCATGGGGTGATGCCTTCCACTCTCAGGGTGGGCCTTCCTGCCTTTGTTAAACCTCTTTAGAAACCTCGAGATGTGCCTCATTAATGCTCTCGGGGTCTTCATCTAATCAAGTTGACAATTGAAACTGACCATCACAACATTGTGTTGAGAGTTTTAAGTTGGTTTTAGTTTTAGTTATAAGCAAAAGCATTCCCATTTTTGTAGGACAGAAAAAAGAAATCTGCCCCTTTTTTGGGTTTATTTTTGTGCTTTTGTGATTATTGGAGAACTTCCGTTTCTGGCTTTGGTTGCTCTTCCTATTTAAGGACTTAATGAAAATTAGAGCGAGGACTTCACTAAGTTTCCAGAACCAGTGAGACATGTTTAGTCTTCCATTATTATTAGGACATTTGCTTATTTAATACAGTTTAAAAGAGTTTATTTTGTTGAGGAGCTTTGTGGCTCGGTTTGCCAATGAGACCTGCAAGTTCTCCTTTTACAAATAAAACCAGGTTCAAAGTAGCAGGAGTAGTTTTGACTTTGGTGAGAGAGTCTGAATTTGAGCTCCTGGCAAAAAATGTATTTCAGGTAGCTTTGTGGTATGTTTTTCTCAATGCAAGTATAAATGAAAATATTCTTTTTTATGGCCATTGAGAAAGTTCACTTTGTCACAAGTAAGCCTGACTGGCTCTTGATACTTAGCACTTGTTAGTCAGAACTGTTCTGCTTCTGACTTTGGAACTACTGAATGCTGTCTTCTGCAGATAATGAGCTTCTGCTGCTGGGTGTCTGCCCTCCTGGTGACCACAGTGGAGACCCTAGCTGCTGGGTGTCTACACCCTCTTGATGACCACAATGGGGACCCTAGCTGCCGCTGCTGGGTGTCTGCCCTCCTGGTGACCACAGTGGAGACCCTAGCTGCCCCTGCTGGGTGTTTGCACCCTTCTGGTGACCGCAGTGGGGACCCTAGCTGCCTCTGCTGGGTGTCTGCCCTCCTGATGACGACAGTGGAGAACCTAGCTGCCTCTTCTGGGTGTCTGCCCTCCTGGTGACCACAATGGGGACCCTTGCTGCCACTTCTGGGTGTCTGTCCTCCTGGTGACCGCAGTGGGGACCCTAGCTGCTGGGTGTCTGCCCTTCTGGTCAACCACAGTGGAGATCCTAGCTGCCTCTGCTGGGTGTCTGCCCTCCTGGTGACTGCAGTGGGACCTGTGCTGCTCTCAGTGGTGCTCTGCTGTAGCTGCTTGCCCACTGGTGGCAGAAGCTTATGCTCACTTGGTAATTCTAGTAGTTTATTCATTTATTGGATTTTCTACCTATATCTGATTAATTCATTTCTAAATACTGTTATATTCTTTGTTGCGTTTTTTCATCATGGTTACTATTTTGTGGACACATACTTTTAAATGTCTTGGATGACACTTGTGAGAGTTTGCTTTTTCCTTAATTTTTATTATGGGAGTTTTGTGGTTGGTCTATTCGTTTGTATTAATGGAGCAGCAGGATGGATGGTTTTGGTTGCTGCTGTTGGTTTCCTTGATTTTGTTTATTTTTTGAGATCTCTTTTCCCCAAAGTTTTTCCTAAGACAGGATTACTGTCTGGAGCTTTGTGTGAGTTTGCTTTAAGGACCAGTAGCAGACAGGTAGACACTCTGTTGTTGTTTTTTGGTGGCTTTTGTTTTCTCCATCCTGATTATCTGTCTCAGGCAGCCCCATTTCTCTTTCCCCCAAACAGCCATGCAGACACTGAGTTTGTATAGGAAGTCAGAATGTGCAGTGGTTTTGTTCTGCTAGAGCAAGCTTTTCAGTTGCTTTGATCTTCCTGATTTCCGCTTGCTCCAGAACTTGGCATTTCTTCTGAGGTTCTCAGCTAGTTTGATAAAGACAGCTCTGATCTCCTTAGAATATTTCTCTATGTTGAGTTGCTATTTTGCAGTGGGGTCTCTACTGACTCATTCTTTTCTACTCCACCCCTCTCTTCCCTTCCTAGTGTTTGCTTATTAATTGAATTCTTTCTTAATGTCAGATTTTTATGGTTTAGCAAGTTATGAATAAATTGGACACAAACATGTGTGCTGCCCAGCTTACATCATCAGACAAGCTTATTCTTTTCTCTGGTTGCACTGCATATACCTTCAGGCATCTGTTAGTATTACATTCCATGTGTTGTGTAAGCATTTCTAAATAGCATAGAGCATTGAATTCAATCTGCTTTAGCTTTATGTAGTGCAGTACTCTGCATAGATCTTTCTTTCTTCCCCTCTCCTGTGTGTCATGGTTCTTGGTTTACTCAGCTATGTGACGTTTCTATGGTCTCTGTCAACATTGGCTAGGCAGGATGTTAGCTTATGTGCTTTTTACTTACTATAAGGGTTTTTTTGAATGGAAATTTCATACCTGCTTGGATTTATTTTGCAAGCAGGTAAGAGAAAGGACCTAGTGTGACCTTTTGTTTCAGCTGATAACAGATGAAGATGACACCTCGCTGTGTTTGTTGCTCTGGTCCAGCAGTTGCATCTCACTGCTGACCTCCTTTCAGTGGTATAAACTCCTTTGGAAACAAAAAAGTACCATTCACTTATGTTTAGGGTTGAACAGAGATTGAATGAAAATTTGGGCTCTTACTGAAAGAAACCTTTAAAGATCATCTAATACAAATTGTTCTGAGGAAACTGAGGGTCAGTAAAGGTGAGTACTGATTTGTCTGAGGTGACGCAGAGAAGATTGTCAAACTTGGTTTTTGCTTCTACCTTACAATGAGGAACCAGAGGTTAGAGTCTTCTTCAATGTTCAGTTTTTTTTTATTTTATTTATTCATTTTCAAGGAGAGAGAGAGAGAGAGAGAGAGAGAGAGAGAGAGAGAGAGAGAGAGAGAGAGAGAGAGAATGAGAATGAGAATGCACCAGGGCCACCACCTTGTGGGTCTGGCTTATGTGGGTTCTGGGGAATTGAACCTGGGGCCTTAGGCACTGGAGACAAGTGCCTTAACCACTGAGCCATCTCTCCAGCCCCAATGTTCAGTTTTGATTTTTGCCAGTCTTTAAAAATACTTAAGTGATCCGGGCGTGGTGGTGCATGCCTTTAATCCCAGCACTTGGGAGGCAGAGGTAGGAGGATCACCATGAGTTCAAGGCCATCCTGAGACATAGAATACTAAGTGAATTCCAGGTCAGCCTGGGCTCGAGTGAGACCCTACCTTGCAAAACAAACAAAATACTCAAGTGAGTGCCAACAGATTTCTAGTAAGATTGACTATAGTCCTTAAACTAATGTGTATCTGTCATGCTTTTCATAGAGCCAAAATGATTTCAATCCCAGAATACTATGAAGGCAAGAATGTCCTCCTCACGGGAGCTACTGGTTTCTTGGGAAAGGTGCTTCTGGAAAAGCTGCTGAGATCGTGTCCCAAGGTGAATTTAGTGTATGTTTTGGTGAGACAGAAAGCTGGACAGACGTCCCAAGAGCGAGTGGAAGAAATCCTTAGTAGCAAGGTAAGTATGGTGAAGGACCACTCAGAGGGGAGAAAAGGTGTGTGGTTGTGTGTAGTATGACGAGCATCTTAAGCTAGTATATTTACTCAGCATCCAAAAATGTGACAAAAAATTACTAAGATCCGCACTGTGGTAATGAATTAGAATCAGTAGGTAAAGAAAGCATTTCTATGGTGAGAAAATTTTCTACAATTTCAAAAACTATATAAATTTACTTAATGGTGAATATTTAAAGTACGTTTTTAGAATATTTGAGGCAGGTAATTTATATTTAGCAAATACTTTAGCCTTATGATAATAGTAATTAGGAAGTTTTGATATACCTGCTGTGTTGTAAGACACACTCTGTTTTAATATCCTTCAAAATTTATAACCACCAAAATTGTTTTTCACAATAGCATTAACTAGAGAGGCTACATTTTCCCATTTGACAGATGACAGATATATAATACTACACATTGTGAACCTTTAGAAAAATATTGGTAAGGTAAGCTGGAAATAAGTCAAAGTAAAATTATTCCAGAATCATCATAATTCAAATTCTCCAAAAAGAAATGAATTTATCTGACAATTATGGATAGTGAGTTTGGGTAGAAAGCTCAGTGCAGGCATATTTCAAAAAGGACTTTTAATTATAGTACTTAGTTTGGAATGAGCATGGTACTTGTTTTTATATCTAAATTTTTATATGTTTATTGAAACCACACCCTACCCCCTCAAAAAAAACGAAAACAAAACAAAATAAAAAACTAACAGAGCACTTGCAAAGCAACCAGCCAAACATTTTACTTTGAATGAACTTTATATGATTTATGATAGTTCTCTGGATTGGAAGTAGTTGTCCTGTTATCATTTAGAACATCCAGCAGGTAGTCTTCATTATGTTGTCTGTGATTTTTTAAAATCAAATAGCTTCTTTCTTAGAATCTAATTTTAGAAGTTACACTTTTCAACCTTTCTCATTTGCTTCCAGTAGTCTTCCTTGATCATTATTTCTCCTTTGATTCTTTGCTGAGCTCTTTACACCCCTAAAACCTATAAGAAGGGAGTTGTTGAGGGGCTGGAAGACCACTGGGCTTGTTCTAAGGAAAACTATCTGATGTGCATTTGTTATCTTCTCTGCCCTTTAATCAATCTTGTCATTCTAGTATGAACCACTTATCCCTGGTGTGCTTCAGTCCCTCTCTCAGTATTCTCTTCCTTGCAGTTAAATTCTTTTTTAAGTTTAGAAAAGAAGAATAGAGGATATGCAATAAAACATTGGATAGGAACAGTTATTGAAGTGGATACCTTGGTTGAAGTTGAGGGCTTGAGTATTAATAGTGTAAAAGATTTGAGCATCTCAGTTTTTTGGGACAGTGCATCTAAAAATTTTTTTATAGTAAGTTTATTTGTATAAAAAAGGAATATGTTGTACTCGAAGCCTAAAATTTCATTCAACTGTTACTGTTTAGCCTAAATATGCTATTATTTCTGACCTACAAATAGTTTTTTCCTCAAATATTTGACTGAAATGGAAACTGCAATTTTTCATCTTTCTTTTTCCCTCCTAATGAGCCCACTACTTAACCCTGGTACTGCTCAGTACCCAGTTCCCCAGTATGTATACCATTGGCAGTAAGCTAATGACAGTGAGTGCTTTTGTCTCCAGAAGCAGATAGATAATTGAACTTAGTAAGAAACTTTAAGACCTGTCATGGCTTTTAGAACAAAGAACATGGAGTGTACTCCCCTGGTGATCCCCTTAGGTTCCCTGTTCTCTGCTTGCCTCTAAAATACTATTATTGAGGTTTCTACCCTAATCTTCACTCTCCTCTTACTAGGTCCAAGGAGGTGGTTTTGCAGCCCCACTGTTATATGTGAGTTCAATGGTTGTCCTCTACACTAAATTTAGAAGTATTTTGTATAGTTTGGGTTTATGGTGCTCCTTGGTGCTGTTATTGAGATGATCATTTCAACTCTAGGGCATCACTTGCTACTGTGTATAGTTAGTAAGTCTGTCTCCACTTGAACTCCAAACCCATAAAGTCAGTCATCTCTGCTAGACCCTTTTTCTAGGGAATCATGTAGATGCTTTACCTTTACCATTCCCAAGACTGAACTTGAATCAGAACTCTACTTTATTTTCGGTGTTTTCAGTGTAATTAATTGATTCAACAAATGTGTAAGATTATGTCTTGCCAAGCACTCTGCCATCTAGGGCCTGTATGCTGAGCAAAAGTAGATGTAGCACCTGTCCTCATAGAGGTAACATCCCAAATCTAGTTAGTAGCCAAGCCCAGTGATGTCACCTCTATCTCAACACTATTCTCCTTTGTAAGTTTTGAGTCTTTTCTTCTTGCTGCTGTTATTATCACTCAGGTCTCTCTGTAAATGTCATTTACAGAGAACCTCTATGTGGTCATCCCAGATGGGGTAATAGTTTCTCCTATGCAGTGTGTAGGGACATTACTCCCTTATATTATTCATACATTATTATTTTAATTGCTATTTTTCTTTTTATTAGGAAAACAAAACAAAAAAGCCCCATGAGAAGGGTCCAAGATTGCCAGAAACATCAGAGTACTTTCTGCCATTTTTAAACTCTGTGGTGTTGAGGCAGCATTACAAAAAAAAACAAGCTAAAACTACTTACATTGGACTCAGTAACTGACATTCACAGGAATATACTAGAAACAGCACTAAACAGTTAAGAAAAGTTACAGGAAACTGCATTCATATCATACAGAAAGTAACATTTTAAATATAAAAAAGAAAAACCTCCAGAAGTATTAGGGACTGGCGTAAAGGGGATGTGACAAGGCTGTGATATGGACCTCGTAGTTTCCAAATGACTATGGAAGGTGTGGCAAATGAACAAAACCAAGAAACACCACAGAAAATATGTCTTAGAGGCTGTAAACAAGCTGGTGCTGCCTGGCCTAAGGGGGCTTCAAGAGCACTGAGGCCCACCCCTGGCCTCCAGGATACTGCAGAGCACCTACTCTGTCCCCCCTGCACATGACCACCTACCCCTGCTTCTTCCCCTCAAGAAGCCTGAGAGTGTGTCTCCACACAGGATAATCTGACAGTCCCTGCAGCCTTCCTGACCCAGGAAAAGGGAATAGTAGTCACCCCACAGCCTGACATTATGAGACCTCTAAAATTCTTAAAGACAGTTTTGAAGTCTGGACAGAAAATTTTAAAAAAGTTAAGTGCACCAATGAATGAAGCTGCTCAGTAGGGACCAGAGCCCTCAGGAGCCACCAGATCGCTCTACCCTACACATTGGATGGCTGAGCACCTTCTCTCTGGCCAGACACTCCTCACCTAGTGGTTCACACAGGCAGCAGGAACACTGGCTGTTGTGCAGACATACCCAGTTTAATTGCTCATTTACACATCTAGTTTTTATTGTTAGAGTCCAAATTCTGAACTTGAAAAGTCTCTTCATTTCCTCAGTAGAGGAAGTTGTCTAGCTCATGAAATGTTTCAGTATTTTTAAAATTAACAACAACCTAAGAGTCAAGTAACTGGGAAGATGGATCAGTGAGTAAAGGTACTTACTTGCTTGTAAGGCTGCCAGCATAGATTTCAATTACCATAGTACTCATACAAAGCCATCACAAAGTGGTGTATGTGTCTGGAGTTTGTTTGCCAGTAGCAAGAGGCCTTGGTATGCCTGTGTGTGTGCTCTCTCTCTCTTTGTCTCGCTCTCTCTCTCACACACAAATAAATACATTTTAATTTAAAAAAAAAATCCAGTAGCTAGCCAGGAGTGGTGGGAGGAAGACTGTTAAGTACTAAAGTTGCAGGAAAGTGCAAGTCAGCATGTTGTGTAGGCTTTTTACACATTGAGGAATAAAACCAAAGCTGACATGATAAACTCAGGTGTGGGTTTTATAAATCTTGGATTATCATTTAAAACTTTGTCCAGGTATCAGTATTGCTCAAGACATAATGCAATCTAGGTTCAGTCTCTATGGCATACCTCTTGAACTTGTGGAGTCTAGAGGTCTCATATCTGTAAAATGGGGACAATAGTCTGGGCCCCCTAGGTGTTTTCTGTAAGAATAGCAGTCTTAGGAATTGCACAGTTCAAATTTTTTAAACACTGTTGGTGGGGAAAGGGCTTATAATGGGTTCTAGAAAGTGGAAAAACACTATACAAGAATAAATATTTTCCCCTTCGTTAGCTCTTTGACAGATTAAGAAATGAAAACCCAGATTTCAGAGAGAAAATTATAGCAATCAACAGTGAACTCACCCAGCCCAAGCTGGCTCTCAGTGCAGAAGACAGAGAGGCCATCATAGACTCCACCAATATCGTATTCCATTGTGCAGCTACCGTAAGATTTAACGAGAATTTAAGGTAAGTACACATAGTTATGTGATACATGAACTTCATGATTGAATGATGTAATTTCACTTCTGTTTTGTAGTGAAGTTGTTTTGAAAGGGATTTGAAATTGCCATGTTGTTAATAGTGGTTTTCAGTGTCCTACAGACACCAAAAGAATTCTTATCACTTTGAAAACATGCAATAGTTTAATATATGCTTGCTAGAAAAAGTTGCCATGAATTTAAATTTAAGAGAAAGAAAACAACAACATAAGCCAGTCCCAGTGTGATGTCGTATGCCTTTAATCCCAGCATTTGGGAAGCTGAGGTTAGAGGATCTTGGTGAGTTTGAGGCCAGCCTAAGCTAGAGTGAGACCCTACCTCAAAAACAGAGAGAGAGAGGGGGGGGGAAGGAGAGAGGGAGAGAGGGAGAGGGGAAGAGAGAGAGGAAAGAGAGAAAGGCAAGAAAGTGAAGCGTAGGGTGGCTAGGAAGAAAGTGTAGTTGCTCAGCAGCTGATGGTGTGTCTTCCTTGTGCAGATTTCCCAGAAGCCTGCACCCCAACAGCTTTACTGTTCTCCACATCAGTCTTCAGAAAAATCAAACAAAATTTGGTTCAAAGTTTGCACCCTAAGAGAAAGTAGTTTATAAATTAGTCACAACTTGCCTATATTTTAAAAATACTACTTTGATAGATTTGTTAAGGGACAAGATACATTGGAAATAAAGCTTAGAAAGTAACTTGAATATTAGGAGACCCATTTAAAGAAAAGAAATAACATTTTTGTATTCACTTCTTTAAAAAGAATCTAAGGTATGTACATTTCAAGTAAAGGTGCTTAATACATAGCACCATGAGTTTTAATGGTATGTCCAAAAATAAAGTTATTATGATGTTAATCTTATTTACAGTTTTATGCCATTAAATTGTTGTGGAATTTCTTTTTTAGGTTTCAAAACTATAAAGTCCTTCCCTTTAAAATGTTTAAAAAAATTAAGCTCTGATTACATTGGGATTTGGCATTGTCTACCATATTTATCAAAATGTAGTAGTATAATCCCTAAATATTCCATTATGTGAGATTTCAATACCAGAGTATCAGTTTGTTTTGCTTCTATTCCAGGTGAAGGTTTGTACTGGTTCCTTATAGCTCTGAAGTAGTGCTTTATGGTTTTCAAAATATTTTCTCATGATTTCATTCCATATTAGCTTACTCATTCTACTACTGTAGACAAATCCATTTACATGTGAGAAGGCATGTGTGAAAACAGAGCTGTGTAGTGGGAAAGGAAGAAACTTTGGAATTTCATAAAGACTTTATTCTTATTAGCTGATGAGTTTATTTAAATAATTAGCCTCCTCAGATCAGAGTTTTCCTTATTTATAAAACAGATATTTCTCAAAAGGCTTCTTCTTGTTAAATTTAAATGCCATATCAGCTTGCCTCCCCACCACAGAGTATCTGAGCATTGCTTTCTTTATTCTTTGATTCTTTTTGTGAGGCCAATAGGTGAAATACTATGTGGCTATTACATGTATAATTCATGGTAATGAAGGGGGGCAATCAAGACTTTCCTGCAGTTTGCCCAGTTCCTTGGATAAATGTGCACACAGATCCTTTTCACAAAGCCTGTGTGATCTAGTAGAGTGGCTGGCATGTGCCTTTGCTAATCAGGATGTAGAGCAGAGAATGGCGAACTACTAGAGAGCACTAAGTGCTGTGAGAGTTGAGAGGAGGTGGAGCTCATTTAATACATGGTATATTAGTCAGGGTTCTATAGAGAAAACAGAGTTGACAGAATGGATTGTAGTAAACAGGAATTTATTGGGGTAGCTTACCAGAGTCCAACAATAGCAGTCTGCAGGCCCACAGGTGAAGAAACCAGTAGCTGTTGAGTCCATGTGGCTGGAGGCCTCAGCAGTCCCAATCCAGCCCAGATGGCCTGATGGCCCCTGGGGAACAGCTGCTCTTCAGCCCATAATGTGAGGTTGAGGAAACTGGGTTCGGATGCAAGTGCAAGTCACAAACAAGCACCAGCAACCAACAATCAGGGAGACCAGAAGAGAATTTCTTCCCCTTTATATAGCCTTAGGGTGGGGTCTTGCAGCCCTTCCCCAGACTTAATGGCTTCCCGAGGCTCTGGAATTTCCTTCCTGCACTGCCCACACAGGAAAGGATGTTTACTTCTAGCTCCCTTGAGCTTCCTTACATCCTGCCCCCTACTGAAAGGCTACCTTCCTGTGAACATCCTCAGAGACCCACCCAAGATTACTTGAAGATTACATGAAAGGTCAGGTTGACATCAAAACTTAACCATCACAGTCCACCCCTTGTCAACTTGACATCAAACCATATATCCTGACATTATACTTAATTTCCAAATAAAAACAGTAATAAGATCATAATTCCGCCTAAAATTATATAACTGTCTCACCTATAACTGGGAATGCATAATCTCCCCCCAACACAAGGCAGGCCCCTTA